>KZ825911.1:0-89704 GCA_003184645.1 Aspergillus ellipticus CBS 707.79 | reverse complement strand
GATGGTGGTGGTGGTGGTGGTGGTGGTGAGGGGGGTGGTGAGGGGGATAGTGCTAGTGGTGAGGGTGAGGACGTACCACATGGTTGAGTATAGATATGGGTGGGAGGGTGAGTATCGGTATAAGTGTAAGTATAAGTGTGAGATGAGGGTGAGTATGAGTAAGAAGTGGTGGTGACAGCTGCAGGGGAGAGCGCGACAGTGGTTCACGGAGGCTAAAAATAAAGACCGCAGCTGGACGGATCCATTCCATTCATCCCATCATTGCATATCACGCGCGGGTCGATCCCCTCGCCTCGCTCGCCTCTCCTTTCTTCTTCCTCTTCCTCTCTTCTCTCTCTGCTGCTGCTGCTGCTTCTTCTTCCACTTCTCTTCTTCTCTCCTCCTCTCCTCCTCATCATCTCTCTCTCGCCTCGGGACAGCAACACCACCGCCTCAACTGCCTCCCTCCATCTCTCCTCCCCACTTCCCTCCCTCTCTAGATCCTCCCTCTTCCCCTCCTGTTTCTCTCCCTCTCTCTCTCCACACACTCGCCAATTCCCTCCATCCGCTCCCTTCCAGCCTCCCCTCATTCAGCCCTGCCCTCCCCCTCGCCCTGCCCCGGATTCGCCCTCGCCAGTTGCTGCCTGCCTCCCTCCGCCTCCCCGACTCCTGACGGGCCTCTTCCGCCTAAACTGGAGCTCCGCCACAATCGTCACTCCCCGGCTCGCTTCCTGCCACCCGTTATCTTATCCACTGGTGCCTTGACTCGGCCTGCAATCGACCCTGCCTTCTCCGCTGCATCCCCGGCTGCTGTCGCCCTCTCGCAATTGGGCCTATGATCCATTCCCCGAATCCGTCCCTGTGTTGGATTCGCCGTCGTGGTCATGGAGGGAAACACCAAGGGCAAGAACGCCACGGATAGTGCTCCTATTGTACGTCTGCGCATCGCCTTCCACCCCCCCCCCCCGCCTCCTCCATCATCCTGCTAACCCGCTGCCACCCGCAGAGACCGGTCTCCTCCCTGCTTTCGCATTTCGAGAATCTCTCCCACCGTCGGGCTCCGTCCGCCGCCGTCAACGGTTCACGCGACCCCGCCTTCCTCCGAACCCCCGAGTATGGCGACGAAGTTCGCTCCAATCGAGCCTCGCTAGATCTACCGCGTTCGCATTCGCCCTGGGGCTCGACAACCGACCTGGACAGGGGCCACGGCACCGTGCACGGCAATGGCATTCCCTCGCGGCCTAACGGGTCCCCCGGGATTTCCCCCGGCAGACGCCAGAACCGGCCCATGTCGATGAACCTGCACTCCTCACCACAGCTGGCACCGACCTTGACGGTGGACTCGCCCCGGTCTCCCCCGCGGGGGTTTGTGGCCGACCATGAGGAGGATATCTGCGTCTCTCGCAGCCCCCCGAACGCATCCCGGGAGTCGCTCCCAACCATCCCCCAAGGCGTGCCCGTGCCCGCCCACGCCCACCGGCCGACAACCCCCGTCACAGCGACCTCCTATCCCTCAGAATCCAAACCGGTCCGTCTGTCGCCCGGAAGTACCGATACAGGCCGCACAAGCCCGTCGGAGCGGAAGGGGAAGAGCATCTCGCTCCCCCCGCCCGCCAACCGCGCAGACAAGCCCAAGATCCCCGTCAAACCGGCGGCTTTGTCCCATCCCGACAACGGTTCCCTGGCTCCCCGAGAACAGGCATCAGAGGATCGCATTTCGCCCTTCAGCACGCCCCCGAGCAGCCCCGAGAAAGCGTCGCCGAAACAACAACCCTCTAATTCGAGACCGCAGTTTTCGCGCTCGCCCTCCCGACGTTCGCCTCCGCGCCCGGTGCCTGGCCTTCCAACCCACCGTTCGCTCGACGAGCGGTCCCCCACCCCTCAGGCTGGCCTTTTCCGCGAGCCGTCCTTTTCGCAGAGGCGGCCGATCCCGGAACCTCCGCGGGAGACCAAACCACTCTCAGTCCAGATTCCTCCCAGACCATCCATGCAGTCGGAACCGTTGTCCGCTGCCCCGCTGTCCGCCGTTCCGCTTTCCGCCAAGATTCCGACTCACGACGCTCCCTACGAACGCCCCGGGCTGCCTCCGCGACAGCCATCCGTAGCACGGCGGGGTGGTCCGTCGCCGTCGCGCTATTCGTACCAGCAGGTGGAGAGCCCGGCGTTTCCATTACCTCCGCCGACTCCGTATCGGCAATCCCGCGCACTCTCTCGGGAGGAGCTCCCGGCCCCAACCCCGACCCAAGTCCATCGGCAGCAGTCTATCTCCAGGCATGTGCCACCTCCAGCTGTCCCGGAGCGACCCGTGGTGGAACAACGTCCACCTGCTCGTGCTTTCGAGGAAATCATTCCGGATGAAACGCCAGTCTCTGTCATGGATTATCCCGATGCGTCGACTGCGAACCGGCGGCCGCCACTACTGAAGTCGGGGCCTGAGGAAATTCATACCCGGTATGACACGCGGCTCATGGATGTGTGTGGAAAGCATGTGTGCACGACCGGATACATAACCCGGGTCTGGGACCTGACCACCGGAGAGCAGATCATGAGCCTGAGCCATGGCGAGACGGTCAAGAGTCTGTCGCTGGCCTTCAAGCCAGGTGTCGGACTCGAGGACGAAGGCCAGCGCATCTGGCTGGGCACGAATTCCGGTGACCTCCACGAGGTGGACATTGCCACCCACTCGATCGTAGCGTCGCGCTCCTATCCGTCTCGACGGGAAATCATCAAAATCCTGCGGCACAAGAAGGAAATGTGGACCCTTGATGATGAGGGCCGGTTGCTGGTGTGGCCCCCGGACGAGACTGGCACGCCAAACCTTCAGTACAGCTACCACAACCCGTACGACCGGTGTGCCCGCGGGCATACTTTTTCGATGGTGGTTGGTGATCTACTCTGGCTGGCATCCGGTAAAGAAGTGCACGTTTATCGGCCAAATGCGCGCGATGATGTCTCGTTCAAGGTGCTCAGCAGGCCACTGGGCTTCCTGCATACGGGCGATGTGACCTCGGGTGCCTATACTACTAAGGATGGCGGCCGTGTATATCTCGGCCATGCGGACGGAAAGGTTACGGTTTACTCGGCTCATGATTACACATGTCTGTCTGTCGTCAATGTCAGTGTCTACAAGATCAACTGCTTGGGCATGGTGGGCGATTATCTGTGGGCGGCATACAAGACGGGCATGATCTACGTCTATGACACGGAGACAAATCCGTGGACCGTGAAGAAGGATTGGCGCGCCCATGAGAGCCCCGTCAGCGGGTTTTTGCTGGATTCCAGCAGCGTGTGGACGATGAACCGGCTGCAGGTGACTTCGCTAGGCGACGACAATGCTATCCGTCTGTGGGATGGCATGCTGGAAGATGACTGGCTGGGTAAGTACTTGCATTTTGGCTCAGGTGCCTGAAGCTGACCGTCATTTAGAATCGAGGATGCAGGTTAGAGACGTGGAGTTCTGCACATTCCGCGAGATTCACGCGGTGATCATGACCTGGAACGCAGGCGCCTCCACCCCCGGCAGCGTGCGCACGTCCAATTTTATTCAAGAAGCGATCCATCCGGAGAATCCGCCGGAAATTCTGGTGTTTGGCTTCCAGGAGCTGGTGGATCTTGAGAACAAGAAAATCACAGCCAGTGCGTATTCTTTCTGACTTTGGTGGTCTGGCTGCTAACGTCCTACAGAGAGCCTGCTCCTCGGCAGCAAGAAGAAGGAAAGCGGCGACAAGGAACACATGAGCCGTCAATACCGGGTGTGGATGGAGCATCTGACCCGCTGTATCAACGACTGCATGCCGCTGGAGGAGTCGTACGTGCTTCTTCACAGTGCCAATCTGATCGGGCTTTTCACGTGTATTTTCGTAAAGCATAAGGAGCGTCAACGGATCAAGAACGTCAGCGCTGCGGAAATCAAGCGGGGTATGGGGGGATTGCACGGGAATAAGGTGAGTTACCTGATTCTCGTCTACTCGGACGATTGCTGACGTTGCAGGGTGCACTTATCTATCGCTTTATTCTCGACGACAGCTCCCTCTGCTTCGTGAACTGTCACTTGGCAGCCGGGCAGTCTCAGACGGCACACCGCAACAACGACATTGCCGCGATTCTCGAGGCGGAGTCGCTCCCCGCGGAGCACAGCCTCGCGACTCGTGCGAACCACTACGTAAGCGGTGGCGACGGCTCGATGATCATGGACCACGAGATCTGTATCCTGAACGGAGATCTCAACTACCGGATCGACTCGATCCCTCGACACGTGATCATTGACGACATCCGCAGCAACAACCTCACCAAGCTGCTGGACCGGGACCAACTGCTGGCGTCGCGCCGCAAGAACCCTGGCTTCCGGCTGCGGTCTTTCAAAGAGGCCCCCATCACATTCGCCCCAACGTACAAATACGACGTGGGCACGGACGAGTACGACTCGAGCGACAAGAAGCGAGCACCGGCATGGTGCGATCGAGTGCTGTATCGCGGGCTCGGCCGCGTGCGACAGCTAGAATACCGACGACTCGAAGTGCGGGCATCCGACCATCGGCCGGTGATCGCGTCCTTCAAGATGCGCATTAAGACGGTGCGGCCCAATGAGCGAGGCACCACATGGGAGTCGTGTCAGCAGGAGTTCCAAATGCACAAGCGGCGACTTGCATCGGAAGCGAGGTGAGCATCCATTAGTGTTTGTAAGGAGCTTGACTAACGACTGCAGCATCGAATACCTCATCACCGTCCTCGGCACGGACCCGCAGCAAGCCCGGGCGCTGATCCTGGGCAATGGGAATTGAGGGAGTGCGTGTGTAGATATAAACGCTGGTGCTGGGCTTGGAGTTAGACCGCAGTGATGTGTATGATTAATGATTCACGATAGACATGTATGATGACGGGGATAGAATAGCCCGGGGCATATATTAATAAGGTGGGGGTGTATAGTTATAGAATAGTACTAGTTGTTGATGTTCCTGCATGCATGTAAACTAACTCGGAATATATACTTGCGGAGTAGACACAAGGTTTCTTCCATATGGCATCGTGCATACAGCATAATACACAATCCAAACCCTACTTTCCTCCATGCGCAAGCAGATGAAATCATACTACCTACTAAATAACTTAACCTCAATACATTAATAAAAACAAATAAACACTGCTGAACCCTAAACCCAGCTACCAGCATGGTACTGAGCAATGTAATTAAAATAGGACTAAATGGTCACCTTAATGGGCCTATGGCGCAATTGGTAGCGCGTACGACTCCAGATCGTAAGGTTGCCTGATCGAGCCGGGCTGGGCTCATCCTATCTTTTCTTTTTCTTTTCTTTTTTGCTTTAGTTTGCCTTTCTAGTAAAAGGTGATAAATGTTAAAATAAATCACCATATTATCTCAATGGGCCTATGGCGCAATTGGTAGCGCGTACGACTCCAGATCGTAAGGTTGCCTGATCGAGCCGGGCTGGGCTCATGTCTTTTTTTTTTTCCAGTTTATTTTCTTGTTGTGGGGTCTTGTAGGGCGTTGTGTTGGAGCAGTCCTGGGGGTGTGTGGAGTGCTATGTGAGGCACTTATTTTCTTCTTTCTTTTTTTTTAGTTACTAAAGATGCAACTCCATCAAGTTACTCAAAAGCCTACATACACCAGAGACAAACAAGTCTATTTTGTTTTCCGTTTACAGAAGAAGAAAAGATGGCTAGCCATAACAGAACTACTCACATCTCTCTTTTCGCACAAAGGAACATGCTTACTTACATGTCCAACAACTATCAAGACACTTACACCTTATGTATAGGCAACCTCTGATACCATTACAGATACTCATGTCTGTACAGTAAGACAGAGCAATGGCTGCATTAAAAAAAAAAGCCAGAGACATATTTCTCAGACTACAGTATAAGTTACATCACTGTCCTCTCTTTCTAATAATTTCCCCTTAATTATCTATTCTCACCAAGTAAGTCCTCTCCCAGAAAATCCGTGTAAACAATACCTATTCCGGCCCGCTTCACACGAGCCCCCTGATAAGCACAAAATATAGCAGAATCTCTCACTTATGGGCCTATGGCGCAATTGGTAGCGCGTACGACTCCAGATCGTAAGGTTGCCTGATCGAGCCGGGCTGGGCTCATACCCTCTTTTTATTTTTCTTTTCGCCTTGGTTTTTGTAGAAGGTATTCAAAGTGATATATATTGTTGGATCCTCTGCCTTGTCTAATATGACTGTTGAAGAAACAGGCGAGTTTTATATTTTATCAAAGAGATGTATTGGATTTACATGCGTAGGCTTGCCGATGTACATTGGCACACATGGGTCTATGATTTAGAGGCATACTGTAGTTGATCACCTGATGCATGTCCCCACCTGATGCACGAAAATCAATTTCACACTGATATTTTCACAATTTTCAACTCCCATCATCTCTACAAATATAGCTCTAATTAGTAATGAATTTAATTAGTAATGAAGCAATTGTAGAGTTTAAACTCATTAGTCGCTGATACTTGAAGAACAGCCTATATTAACTTTTATAGCAAAAATATAGAATTAATTATTTAATGTTATGGGTTTGTACGGACGAACCCTCTGAGTATTAGTGCTTGGCTTCGCCTGCATATTCTGCCGCTCGCTACCGCCTCTACTGTTTATATTTATTCAGATTCTGCTAGCTAGCTTACTGCTTCTTATTAAAACCTGCTTATTTATAGTATATCTATATTCTTTTAAAAATAGAAACTTAATATTAGATTTTAATTACTCTTTTTCAGTTATATAAAATTATTCTTTAATTATTTCTAATAGAATAGAATAGAATAAATATATTTTTAATTATTTTTTTCAGTTATATAAGATTATTTTTTAACTACTTTTAATAAAATAAAATAGAATAAATATATAATACTATATATCTTAAGAAAAAGAAAATATACTAGAATATCAGACTAATTATATAAAAAAATCTCTGATTAAAGAATAGAGAAAATATTAGATATAATAAGATTTAAATTATTAAAATAAAAAAAATAGAAGTTAATCCTTCTACAGCAGTATAACAGTCCTGGTTAATTTATCTAGATATTAAGATATATAATAAAAAAAAATATTTAGAAATATCTAATTTTCTGTATAAATTTAAAGATTAAAATTAATATAAATAACTATTACTTCTAGAATAAAGAATAAAAAATTTATTATATTTTTAGATAATAGAAAAAATTAACTAGTAAATAAATATATTTATAAATTATATTAATAAAAAATTAAGAAGTATCTTTTATCTAAAATAATTTTATATAAATAATAAACTAATATTTTAAAAATTCAGATAAAAAATAATATATACTGATTAAGATTAATATTATATAATAAAATTAGAAAAATATTTAATAAATTTTTTATTAAATTTAAAGAAAGTTTAATAGTTACTAGTAGTATTAACTGGACTAATATCTAAAAAAAAATCTTATATATATAATATTAAACTAGAAGTTTTTTTTAAATTACTATTATTTATTAATGAATTAGATTTAATATATAAAATCTTTTATAATATATTATATTATATTAACTATAATATATAATAAATAAAAAAAATATAATAATAATATTATTAGTTTTTATATAAACTTTTTTAAATCTCTGTATTAATAAATAATAATAATTAAATAAATTAAAAATTTACCAGAAATAGTAATTAAATTATAATATTAAAAATTCAGATTATTATTTTTCAGTATACTAGATAAATCTAATCTATTTCAGCTAAGAAGATTCTAATAATTTAATATCTGATCAGTCTTTATATTTAATAAATAACAGAAAATAAAAAAATAAATAAATAAAAAAATAACAAAATAACAAAATAAAAAAAAAATAAATAAAAAAAAATAAAAATAAAAAAATAAAAAAATAAAAAAATAAAAAAAATAAAATTTATATCTATTATAAAGAGTAGAGTGGCTAACAGCCAGGTCAGGTCAGGTTAATTAGAATTTTTATACCTGACTGCCAGGTTATAACTAGATTAAGAAAATTTTTATATCTGACTGCAGTATAATTAAAAAATAAATAATTAATTATTTTAATTAATCTTAATATTAAAATCTATTTATTATATTTATTTAGACTTTAATATAATTAAAATATATTCAGATTAAGTAGTTATTAATCTAATTATTTTAATTATTATCTAAAAATATATAAAAATAAATTTTTTAAATTAAAAAAAATAATTATAAAGAATATTAATATCTTTTTTATCTTTATCTAAAAGAATTAATTAAAAAATTCTAATAATATTAATAAAATTTAATTTTATATAAAATTATTATTTTTATAGTAAGAAATATATATAAATATATAAAATTATAATTTAATTTAAATTATGTATTTTAATTATAATATATAATAATTATAAAACCATATATTTATTATTAATTAGATTATTAAGAATAAATATATTATTTTTATTTTATTATTCTTTTTCTTACTCCAGTTTAGATAGTCTATTATATTCTTATTTTCTATCTAAAAAAACTAAATTATCTGTATTATAGATTAAACTTAAAAAGAAATCTATATAATACTATTTATATAGTTTTTCTTAGTAATTATATTTTTTAATAACTATTTAATTAAATACTAGATACTGTATCTGTTAGAGGATTCTGTAAAAGTCTTTTCCAGATCTTTTCTATTAATATAAGAATAATCTGATTAATCTTATTAATCTGACCGACCTGACTAATCTTATTAATCTTATTAATCTATTAATCCTAAGTACTTATCTAATCTATTAATATAATAATAGCCTAGGACAGTACAGCTGATTAGTACTATTTAATATATATATATATATTTTTTTACTATTTACTCCTGTAGTCTTTCTTTTTTATTTTTCTTTTTCTTCTTATATTTAATATTTTGTATTATTAGTATAAAGTTAGTAAGAATAAACTGATTTACTCAGCCCTAATATAAAGATCTACTTTTAATAATAGTCTATTATATTCTAATTATCTTTATTTAAAAAAAAAAACTATTCTATAATTCTAGACTTAAGATATAATTCTCTGCTTACTAGATCTTCTAAAATAAATAAGATACAGCAGATACGTTAGCTGTATTTAAAATATAATAGATTATATTTATATAAAAGTATATTTATATAAAAGTATATTTTAAAGTAAAATAATAGGAATTGACCTCTTATTTATAGCTGAATAGCTATATTAATTCTCCGAGGTTTTCCGCAATCATATGAAAAACACATGAAGAACACATGAAAATGAAGAAGTTAATAAATTCCTATTGAACTGGAACAATAGGATGAATAGAAGTAGATTGTTCCAGGCTGTTTTCCCCGCTGAGGAGTAGATTGTTCCAGGCCGTTTTCCCCGCTGAGGGGTCCGGAACTCCGTGAACTGGTTAAACTGAGGCAGCAAACTGGTGTGCCTGAGGTGGCGAATTGGTGATCCTGAGGCAGCGAACTGGCTATATAGTTGACAGATCTTTATATTAATAAAAAAGATCTAGAAAAGATTTTTACAGAACTCTCTAAGAGATATAATATCTAGTATTTAATTAGATAGTTATTAAAAAATACAGTTACTATATAAATAATATTATATAGGTTTTTCTTTAAATTTAATCTATAATATAGATAATTCAGCTCTTTTAGATAGAAAATAAGAATATAATAAATTATCTAAACTAGAATAAAAAAATAATAAAATAAAAACAGTATATTTATTTTTAATAATCTAATTAATTCTTTTAGATAGAGATAAAGAAGATATTAATACTTTTTTTAGTTATTTTTTTTTAATTTAAAAAGCTTGTTTCTGTATATTTTTAAATAATAATTAAAATAATTAGATTAATAACTGCTTAATCTAAATATATTTTAATTATATTAAAATCTAAATAGATATAATAAATAAATTTTAATACTAAGAATAATTAAGATAATTAATTATTTATTTTTTAATTATACTGCAGTCAGATATAAAAATTTTCTTAATCTAGTTATAACCTGGCGGTCAGGTATAAAAATTCTAATTAACCTGACCTGACCTGGCTGTTAGCCACTCTAGGTGTATATAACTGAGTATTCTCAGATAGTACTAGTTCTTTATAATACTACTCTACTTTCTTACTGGGGCCAGATCAAGCTTATTTCTAGGTTAGTATCTAATTTATATCTGACTTGTTATTACTAATCAAGTTAGTAGTTTATATATGCTTAGATCTGGGATCTTTATTCAGTATAAGACTTTTAGCGCGGCCTGGCTCAGCTGTGTCCTTCGAAGTACAAGGCATCCGGTTCGTACTGTATCCCACATACATGATCATTGGTTTCAGTAACAAAGATGGCTTTAGGCAACACATTATAGATTAGCAGTAAGCTCCTACCAGCTATTTGATTAATTCGCCTAGAAGTTGAAGAGGATAGGGTATCTCCGATGCAGAGCAGGCAGATAAGTGGGTGAGTGACATGGCATAACCACGAAAGGCCAGACACATGAAACCAAACGGAGAAAACTCGGCACCACAAATGGGCCTATGGCGCAATTGGTAGCGCGTACGACTCCAGATCGTAAGGTTGCCTGATCGAGCCGGGCTGGGCTCATCCCATCTCCTTTTTTTTTTTTGCTTTTTCTACATCCAGCTTCCATCCGAGATATTTTTTCTGTTATCTGCATCTTGTTTCATTGAATTATGGATACAATCCAAACTAGCCCGCCCTTACCATCCTCACCACACAATCCCGCGCCACACCCCCAACCTCCCCAAATCGCCGTCTCCAAAACTCCCATCTATGGCTGGAAAAGCGACTTGGGCCATCGCAAAGCCGTCCCGCCAGCATCGGCCTATCTTCCTCACCAGTAGCATCCATTCGGGCTCCATTCTCAAGCAAAACGCGCTGAGCATGCACGATCCATTCCGCTGCCGCGGCGACACTGCACTCCAGACCAGACCGGCTGAGGCCCGTATCCTCTAGGGCTAATAGAATGGACCAGAGGCCGAAGAGAGAGTTTTTGAGGAATCCGGCATCTGATAAACGTGCGGTGAATGAATTCAGCCGAATCCATTTCGTGGCGGCTTCGGAGGGGATTTTTTCTGCGCGGACTTCGGGGGCTGGGCTTTTTGTTAGTCTATTGGAATTTGATAGTTTGGTAAAGAAGGGAGGGGAATACCGATCCAGGCTTCGCGGAGACTGGGACCTAGAATGGGGAGATCGGACCAGAGGGTAGACTCTTTCTATATGGCCCCGTGTTAGCTGTGTTTTATTTCGGGGTAGAGCCGCGCAGTGAACATATGTTTTCAATTGAAAAAGAAGAAGAGAATAAACATACACCCTAAACATGAACCTTCCGAGAAGGTAACTTGGTCAACTCAATAATCACCTGGACCAGCTTGTCGTGGCCGGGATGATCGTGGGGCGTTTGTTCGGCAGTGTCGAGGAAGACTTGCCATGTTTGCCAGAGGAATCCCTCTACATCGTCATCCCTTCCTGGTTTCTTTATGTCATCCCAGTTGTCGATCAGGTGTTGATTCATGCGCTGAGCAGTGTCGGCTGGGGAGATGGGTGGTTCGGAGTGAAGGCAGTCTTGGAGGACGGCATTGTAGGTTTCTTCAAGAGAATCGGTGGAGTCGATGGAATTGGTGTTTTTTAGGCGAGATGCCATCTTGGAAGGAAGCAAGTTAGGATAGAGAGGGGTGTTGGCTGATGGGGCAGTATATTGTGGATCATGTTGGCTTTAAAGGATTCTGTTTATCTGTGACGTCATGGGCTTTAGACTAACTGCGCCGTCGATTATGGGGCTAATTTATAGCGCCTGGGTTAATTTTAGTACTGGGGCTTGTTGGATTCTTCTTCTCATCATATCTATGAGAAGCAATGGCCGAGACTGTCTAAGAGGTTAAACATTGGCGTAGTGACCTATCGCCACTGGTGCTGGGGTTGATTGGTCGGAGACGGCTCAGCCTTGCCATTTTCCATCTTTGATCCTAGAGCCTTGGACTAGTGAAAGGGCTGTCGAATTTCAATTATGACTCAAATGCCTCAAACTTGGCAGTTTTTTCCCTGTAGCATCAACTGACAGTAATTAGCTAAAAAAAAACCTCTGATGCCGTCACTCTGTCGGGGCTCTCGTGTCATTTGTTCTCGCTTTTTTTTTTTTTCCCCCTCAGGTTCTACCACCTGTTCTCTCGAATGCTCGTGGATGATCGACTCTACATATTTCACGTCCGTTGAAGCAATTTCTCTTTCTCATCTACGAGAAATCGGAAACAGATCAGATCAAACAGTACATTCAGTCTGCCTGCAAGCCTTGAATCTCTCAATAAGTCATTTGCACTGTTAGGATTCTGTCTTCTTCTTCTTCTTCTTCTTGTTGTTGTTGCCTGCCTGCACGAACTCAAAAATGGAAACCACCACTGTCCACCCTCATATAATGGAAAGCGCCCTTACCCAGGAGTCTACAGAGTTAGAAAATGTTGCCCAGAGCAATTTCCGAACCTTCACAGAACCAAACGAAAACAACAACCTTGCCAACGTCAACTCAACTGACAACGATGCCCGGAGAATCACTGGACTCCGATGGCTCATGACCTGTATAGCTCTATATTCCTGTCCCTTATTATACGGCCTCGACACGACCATCGCGGCAGTCGTTCAGGCCGACGTGATCGAAGACTTCTCTGACGCCTCCAAGCTCGGCTGGGTCGGGGCCGGCTTCCGGATGCCTCCTCAAGAGGTTCAACATGAGATGGACGTATTACGCAGGATTCTTTCTCTTTATACTCGGAACCTTTATTAGCGGCTTTGCCCGTAATATGGTCACTTTGATTGTCGGCCGTGTGTTGGCTGGAGCTGGGGGAACGGGCATCTACCTGGGTGGCCTGAGCTACTTCGCAGAGACCACAACTCGTCACCAACGGGGAGCCTATATGGCCGGATCGGGGCTTGCCTGGGGTCTCGGTGCCATACTTGGCCCCGTCGTGGGTGGTGTCTTTTCTAACTCGGGTATGACATGGCGATGGTCATTCTACCTCATCCTCATCATGGGCATTCCGATACTCCCATTCCTCTTTTTTCTCCCCTCAATCCATCCCGAGACTGACGTACCCATCCATCACCGACTGGCTCGCCTCGACTACCTGGGGTTTGTCCTCTTTGCCAGCATGTGGACGACGTTTGCTGTGGGCTTCATGTCTGCTGGGGAAGCCTGGTCCTGGAACGACGGTCGAACCATCGCATTAATCACACTGTCAATCGCTCTCCTGATCCTCTACACACTGCAACAATACTTCTGCATCTTTACCACCCCCGATGACCGATCTTTCCCAGGCCACCTGCTCCGATCACGAAGACATATCCTCCTCTGCATCACGACAAGCTGCTCCAACACCGCGGCTATTGATAACCTTCTACATTCCGATCTACTTCCAATTCACACAAAATGATAGCTCGCTCATGGCTGCAGTGCGACTCCTCCCATTCCTCCTGATTCTAGTTGCCGTCAATTCCGTTACAGGCTGGGCTCTTCCTAAATTAAAATATTACATGCCGTTCTGCACCGTCTCCGGGCTCTTGATGACCATAGCCTCCACACTCTTCGTCGCATTTCTCTCGCGATCTATCTCGACAGGTCAAATATACGGCTTTAGTATTATCATGGCCATCGGATCAGGTATCACAATGCAACTCGGCTACACCGTGACCAGCTTGCCAGAAGAATCGGACAAGACTGGTGCGATGATTTTGCAGAATATTGCCCAAATTGGCTCATCCGTGGTGTGCCTGGTTATTGCGAGCCAGGGATTCCAGACGAATGCAATCCGGAATTTGGACGCTGTCTTGGCTGGGATAGGATTTAACCAAACGGATATTATGAATGCCGTGACAGGGGCGCAGAGCACGCTGTTTCAGTCGCTGAGTGGAGAGATGCGAGAAGCGGCAATTAAAGCGATCATTCAGGCGATTTCGCGGACGTTCATTGTTGCGCTTGTTGCGGGAATACTGTGCTCAATAGCCTCGCTTGGTATGAAAAGGGAGAATTTATTTAATGAAGAGAATGAGGCCGAGTGTCATGGGTTATGCTCTTGGATGATGAAGGGATTGAGTATTCGAGATACCAGTGGCTTCCTCCAATCTTATTTTGTCAAAAGGGGTTAAGCCGGCGCTGGTGAATGCATGTAGGGTCCAACCGTCCACCCACCACACTGTATATAGGCCTCCTAGATAGATTCAGACATCCACTTACATACCAACACCCCATCTAGTGGATTCTTCTCCCTGAGCTTCTCTACTAGACTCCATGCGCTCTTGACATATTTCTAGAAACACGAGCACGCATTTATACTTAGCATATATTACAGTAGAGACTCTTCATTGTGATTAAGATTGGGTAGATGCCAGACTAAGTCTAAGGCAATGAAACCGAATCCAGTAATCTATGGCCTGTTATAAGTATCAAATGCCATGAGTGTATAACTAAAATAGTGGTCTCAATCAACAAATTTTACTTTAGATATTGTAGTTAACAATATGAATCTTACATATAGGAGATGATTTTATTTAGAAAGTATCTTTGATATACTTGACTGTTTCTAGGGCTCTGAAACTCTCATGCCAAATGGTATAAACATCATGTCTAATAAGAGCTGCTTTTATAATGGATAGTAGGCAGCCACCTTTCGTACCCCTCCTTCCTGATTAGGAATGCTCACTGGGATATGTCACCGCCTTCCCCATACATCATGGAACAGAACCCTACCTAGATACTGCATACGGCCTTTCACAAACATGCACACAGCCTTTGCGGCTCAGCCAATAATGTTACATGACATGTTAGTGCTGATCCATGGGTGGCGAATTCCGTCCTCGTCCAATGAACTCATTCCTTGAGGTGAGCTTCGGCGGGTTACTTAATTCCTGAACAAATTGGCATGCAAGCGGGGAAAGTGGTTGTCCACCGGCGGCTTGCAGGCAGATTCTCACTCGCAGAAGGATATATAAACAGACTCCTGTTATAGAATATTCATATGCTCATCATCTCAATCATACCTACTCTGACCCTGTGTGTCTTGAACAGAGTCTTTGTTCCCGTCCTTTTTCGCGTGATTTTCTTTTATCCTTTCAAGCAAACATAAAGCCAGTTATCAATGGCGGCAAATATAAGTGCCCCATTCGGGCCCTACTATCTTGCAGATAACCAGTTGGCCTCCTGTATAAACAACTTCCACAATAAACAACCCTATTTGACTTGTCATACTCCTGATACGAATGACCAGAAACTTAACCAGTCGAATATAGATGAACAACCCGGTATATCAAACGTTTTCATCCATGTGAAAGCCCGCTAATAAAGCATTAGGGGCTAACAAGACATTCTCCTCTCTTCCTCCGCACCCATCGCACTATGTGATGCAAGACCCGATTGTAGAAGATTTCAACTTGGGTATCAACCAGAGAAATCTTGTCCATCGGCATATGATGAATCCACAGTGTCCTGTCACTACTGCAACAGCTTCACCAAACCCCAGTCGGCGAAGGAATGGAGTTTCAGAGAAAAGTACATATCTACATCTCCATAATATATGACTTTTAACAAAAAAGAGACTAATGTTGATATAATGTACAGCTCTTCAATGCGGCTGGGTGGGCTGTTCTTACAAAAGGCCTTTCAACAGACCAGCGGATCTTATGAGACACGTCAAGTATACTCATATATCTCGTCAGACGTTTGAGTGTCGTGACTGTGGACACTCGTTCAATCGGAAGGATAATTTGAGAGAACACCAATTGCGACGACATTTTGCTCCGTACGGAGATTTTTTGGGGATTGATGACCTTTTTGGTCGAGGGTAAATGGGCGAGATTTGCTGTGGGAGGGAGAGAAGTATCACACAACTGCGTAATGATATATGATTTTATTGATCTTACTAGAGTATTGGCTTTATTTTGTCTTGTTTCTTAGATACGAGTTGCTTGAATACATTGGTTGCCCAAGGCTTTTCCTTGAAATCACCCCAACGGATATAACACCCATGTCAAGATTCAGGCGGGTTTCAAACCGTGTGAAAACCTTAGAACGTAACAGGATTTCCAACCACCACCAAGTTACAATACACACAGCAAACCAAAACTAGTTAAATAGAAAAACTCCATGCAATTGTTCATGTCAATCTGAAGCTAGATAGATAGATAATATGATGATAAATCCACACATCCCCTACACCTGATCGTAAACTAATACGTATATGCATCTCCTGATTTCCATCCCCTACTCCATAAAATACTTCACCGTAAAATAAAACAGACAACAGAAAAAGGAAAATACAAACTAACTCCTTCCCATGGGCAGCCCAGCTGCACGGCTGATATCTCGGCTCTACACTACTGCCTTCGCCTTTTTCTTGGCAGCCTCCGAGATATCGATGTAGACGTGGCCCAGAGGTCCAGCCTCTGGGCTCCATCCCCCATGCTCGATTCTATACTTGTCACTACTGTCCAGCACCTCGACGATGTTCACCAACTCTCCGGTGCGATTGTCCCAGTGAAGTTCGCAGATCTTGGCCTCGCCGTGGAACAGGTCCAGGCGGCCCTCGCTGCCACGGCGGCCGCGGGCGGCGATCTCGCCGACGCCGAAGGAGGGAATCACGACGTTGTCGATCTCGTCCTCGGTGAGGAATTTGGTGCGGTCTTCGGGGTTGTGGAATTCACCGCTGTGGATGACGATGGCAGTTAGCATTGGGTTGGTTATGATGACGAGAATGGCAAAAGGATGGATGAATAGATGGATGATGGATAGATGGATGAATGGATGATATACCCTTCGATGACGCAGTGACGAACGGAGATCTCCCCGCTGTCGAGGTGGTCCCGGATGTGGAAGGAAACCCAGGAGGAGTTGTAGTTATCCAAGACCTCATCCATGATGTCAATGTCAATGGACTTTCTTTCAAGTTACAATGAAAGATGGAATGAGTAGTATGCTGTGATGCTGTATGCTGTAGTAAATGATTGATGAGCCTGAAGGAAAGAGAAACAAACCCGGGCGGGCAGACAAGGCCGTATTTAAACCTCCCCCCCTACCCTATTCACGGCAGTCGTCTCACGGTCTCACACACCGGCCTGCCCTCTAGTGGGGTGACTCGTACATCCAAGCCCGCGAGCCGATCATTTGCTGCATCTAGTGAAAGAATGCGATCATATGACGGAGCGGTGGTACGACGTGGTTGGCTGTCCGGTGGGCTGATCCGCGGACCAACCCTAATTTGACTTTCATGGGGTTCGATTTGCGGGGGTGGAACTCGGCTTCTGGCGGCCTTCCACCCAAACCTGGGCCCGCCATTGGCTGCTTCGCCCAGAAAGTGGTTACGTCATGGGCTGTGGGGCGGCTTTTCCCCTCCCGAGACTCGTCTTGCCGCCTTTCCCCGGCGCTGAAATTACTAGCCGGCTTAGACCCAACCCTAAGCTTCCCAAGCTTCGGGTTAGCCTGTAGGGGGGGTTGATATAACCGATACTATCGCGTCAGGATATCCCTGATTGAGTAGGTGGTAGTGTGATGGTTTTGGAGCTTGAAGAATTGTTGTAGTGGATTTGTGTTCTGTCGCCATTGTTCGTGACAGTCTCGTGCTCACGCAAAAGTACTCTGTAGCAAGAAGAGGGGGTTCGACCATTATTGGATGGAGATACAGCTGTATGATATGTCATTGAATTTGAAACGTTGGCCAAACTTTCAATCCCGGTTCGTACAGGATATCCTTGTCTTTAGAAGACCAGGGTCGAACCTCCATTGCCCCTCCTCCGGGGGGGAGATCCGAGTATAAGAAGGATATTTTGGTAGCTATAAGATTATCTTCAGAGATCAAATAGCTTATTGATCGTTACCTGTGTAACTGAGAATACCCCCGAGAACATCCCCTCGTCGGAAAATTAATGCAGCACGGGAGTTCAATTTTACATACGGTCTCCGACCTGCAGATTGCAAAATTCTAGTGAATACTGTATGTTACTGTATGGCCAGCAATCCTTGTCGTTTATGGCAGATACGAAGTGTGGTAGCAAATAATGAGCAGAGTTCTACAGGCTCAAGGATGGCAAAAGTTTGTTGACTTGCGATAAAACGACAATTGAATTTTTCGGAAAGTTTGCAACAGCGGGCTAATGTGCCATAAACTGCCATGCCGACTAACTACATCATAAAGAGATGCTTCCCTATCGAAAGTTATGTACCTGGAGAGCCCCGAGTTAAAGTAGTGATCGATATTCAGTACTCTCAAACTGGAGGATGGTGGTGGTGGAAACTATTGCCACCCGAAATTTATGGTATCCCATTAGATACTAATTATTTAAGAATACCTCGCGAGATGTGCTACACACGTTGCTCGATATATAAAAAACCTGCGGAAAGTTCGAAGGGAGAGCCCGAAGCTTTCAGCGGAAAGATGTATGATGGACAGCACATTGGATATTCACTATGTCAAGTGAAGGAGTCAGATTTTTATCGACAATTCATCGCCAACCCCCCATTTATTCGGTGAATCAACCATAGTTAGACTGTTTTCGTTTAGGTGGCCTCCCACAAATCTGTTAAAAGGAGCAACCGACCACTTCTCCTAACATGTCGTCGCGTTGTCTCCCATTAGCCCCGGAACTCGACAAACCATTTCGATCAGAGATTCATCTCCTTCTGAAAGGTCTGCCTGTCAAAGGTAGATCTACTGGATAAAATGAACACGCCTCTGGCCGTGGTGTCGGAGTCTGAAAGCTTGTTGGCAAATGCAAGGCGGGCACTTCGCGATGCTGAAGCTTGTAAAAGGGCAACGCCCACAGCAGAAAATGTCACGCGAAGAGGTCTATGTGGATTTCATGTTCAAACTAGCCTTGAAGTTGAGATCAGCGGGTACGTCAAGCCTGAATTCCTCCATCTCTCCCCCAGAATATCCGCCATGCGTTACTCCCATGCAAGATCTTAGAAAGGTCATGCTCAGCGATCTTGTTCTCGAAACACATCATCGCGGAACTTATGTTGTCCTCCGAACAATCACCCCCCCCTGATCGAATGATCGCTGTCATGGCTATTGTGGAAGATGAGCAGGGAAATGCGCTTATACTGAATGTATACAATCATGAAGAACAAGCTTTGATTGAGACCCTACAGGGAGTGAGGACCATAATTGTGAAAGAGCCATATCTGAGATTACTGTCCGATGGAGAGTTTGGGCTTCGCGTGGACCACCTATCGGATATTATCTATCTTCCCAAATGTGACCCGCGAGTGCCACCTGCATGGAAACCGGAAGTTTTCAACAAGCTTACAAGTCTGGAGTGGAAGGAAATTGGCAATGATCTCTTCAACCTGGGCAGATGCTATAACGCCATTGAATGGTATGTACATTCTCTCTTATTAGCAAGAAATAAAATCCATCTAACATGTGACAGCTATACCCAGGGACTCAGTGTCTTGCCGACAGAAGACCAGAGCCGAGCTCTCAAGCTCAATTTGGCTCTTGCATCTCTCAAAACCCAGCAGTATGAGTTAGCCATTCAGCATCTTGACTCTCTCCCCCGCGAGGTAATGAACACAGAAAAGGCACTGTTTCGGAAGTCGCAAGCATTGTATGGTCTCCAGAGATATAAGGAATGCTGCGAAGTTCTGAAGCAGCTTCTAAGGGAGTATCCAGCCTGCCTTCCTGCCAGGAATGAGTTCATCAGAGCGATTAAACGTCTGGCTGAGCAGAGACACGCAAGGTACTCATTCAAAAAGCTGTACCAGGAAGCTGAGAGACTTTTTCCGCCCAATCTAGACCACGCAACCTACATGGGGCCTGTTGCTATCCGACCAGCCGGTTCCCGAAGACGAGGGCTATTCACAACAGCTGCAGTCCGGGCGGGGGACCTGCTGTTCTGTGAGAAGGCTTTTGTACACTCCTATATGGATGCTGACAATCCAGAGCACTTTCATCAAATGATTTTGGTAGTTAACTCAGCCACAGACCTTATCAGCATGGGTGCGCGGGCAAAGCTGCTTCCCCTCGTTGCCCAAAAGCTGCATCGAAACCCAAGCCAGGCCTCCACTTTTACAAACCTCTATCACGGGAACTATAATCCTGTCAATGTCACTGAGGTAGATGGCAGACCGGTAGTGGACACGTAAGTCTTCCAAAAAGATGCATACGACATCTATTAACTGAGTATATAGATTTCTGGCGGAGCGAATCATTGCGATGAATGTCTTTGGCTCTCCATCGCCCTCCAGAAAATGGCACTTGAATCTGATGAGTCGAACTGGGAGACTTCAAAACGCTCAAAACGACGTCTTTCATTCCTGTGGCATATGGCCCACTGCATCATACATCAACCACAGCCGTGACAGTAATGCCTACCGTGCGTTCATCGGAGACATGATGATCGCCCGCGCGACTAAGGATCTACCCGCAAACACGGAGATCACCTTCTGTTACAGATCCGTCAGTGATGAAGACTACGATGAAAACAAAAATATCTTTGAAACCTGGGGCTTCGAATGCAACTGCGTTGTCTGTAACGACATGCAGACTACCGACAAACGCGTTCTGGCCAGAAGAAATGCGCTCTGGGCGGTTGTGAAAAGGCTCCTCAAGTCCAACAGGGGTCTTAATACAACTAGAATCGAAACCACGCTCGAGACTATTGCAGGGACATACTCTAGACCTGCAACAGAGGTTCCTCAACTGAAAGTCGCGGACGGCCAACTGATTCTTGCCACTATCTACAAGCACCGGAGTGAACCAGTGAAAGTCATCGACTTTGCTCTCAGAACCCTGGAGTCCCTTGGATACCTTTTTGAAGGGGGCTCTGACCTGGCGCGCTCTGGTAAATCCTTGACGATTCAGCGCTGGGGATCCATGGATGATAGCCTGGTGACTTGCTGGGTGTTTCTCGCTGAAGCTTACCGTGACGTTGCACAAGGCCTTGTGGCGAGCGCAACGAGGTATGCCAAGATTTCCTATCAGATTTGTATCGGTGAAGGTGAAACTTTTGAGGAAACTTATTTGAGAGAGTGGTTGGTGTGAGGAGGCTTTTGTATGTGTGTTCAGCGTTCGGGGGTTATCTCTTTTGTATCCAATCTTTTCGGGGTTTGTCATCAGTCCATGTTTTCAGGTTCTGTCCTCTCTTGAGGTGACAGGTTATTTGTATGATTATCGAATTTGATATTGAACGGGAACGATGTGTATTAGGAGCGTAGTCAAATAAGAATGTGGCATTTTGTTTTTGTTGAGTGTTCAGGAAGCTTGTAGGTGCATAAAAATCGTCTGAGTATTGATGGTTTCGTACAGCTTAGGAAGGTGAGTCATGCTCAAAAGGGGAAGATGGCTGTAGTCGTATATATTATATAGCGTAGTCTACATAACATCTTAGCATAATATGTAGTTTCGAGCTATGGAAAGATTATTCTGCATTTCTGTTTAAAGCTAACAGATTTATGTAGAGGGTATCTTTTCAAAAGCACCGTAGAGGTTGTTTTTGATAGAATGGTGTACATTTTTTGGTATACTTGGCGTGGGGAGGTGCTACAGCCACACCGCTCTGGCTAAAGCAACACCCCTAGTCCTCCCCGCCTTCCTACTCTGGACGTATGTGTGACAGAATATATTTCGGACCGCCTAGACACGTGACGAATATCTTTTTGCCTGCAAAGTCAGGCAACATCCTAAAGGGGAAGGGACTCCTCACTTCGGATTCGCGAAACTCGCTCCATCCTTCACAAAATCTCCAATCAACCATCCTATAAATATCAAAAAAAGCATCCGGAAGACTCTACACATGCTTGAGCTTATCTCCGCGCTTGGGAGAAAGCGTTGAACCAATGTGGAAGGGGATGAATTTATGAGTGAGAATAGAGCGTTCACGACAAGCTCCTGGCTCAGGGATCAACTCGAATGAAATAGCCAAACTTCAATACCCGAAAAAATGCCACCAGAGAACCTGATGCCAGATAAAACAAGTGACCATATCAATCATAACCACCACGAAAACGCCATGGCCCGGCGCTACGGCGTCCCTGCTTGCTTCTCTATTCAAAACTGGTATAATCGATCAAAAGAGCCCTTTTTACTAGGGAGGCGCTACACACACACCCTAAATACTACACACAAACCGGGATTGCTAAACGCACACCATTATATGATATCCTGCCTTCATAATTCAGCAGTAAAGAGGCAGTTTACCGCCTCGAGTATATCAGCTTGCTCAGATTCAGCCTGCCTGCCTGCTCAGGTTCAACCTGCCTGCTTGCTCAGATTCAATCTGCCTGCCCGCATAGAGATAACCTGTTTATCGTGCCTACCTGCCTAAATATTCTGCCTCTAAATTCTCTAATTAAGAAGGCGGGTTGTTATGTGATAGTGTGTGTGTAGCAATCCGGGTGTGTCTGTAGTAGTCAGGGTGTGTCTGTAGCGCCTCCCTTTTACTACGACATCAGCGCTAGACCAGAAGATGTTCGGAAAGTATATCATAGACATGACCATTGAATATTATGGCAAAGAAGCAAAGACCGTCAAGCTGGCTGGCAACATCAGTGCAGCAATGATAACTATAGAAAATAAGTCCACGAAGGCAATGAACCACCTGAGCCACAGTGACATGGAAACAGTAAATTAGTTCTTGGAATCTCATGAACGGTTGGACAGAGGATGGCAATCCTTGTTGCAAGATTGCGATCCTTCGTGGGGGCTTCCTTTCGACAACAAGAGAGAAACGAAGGATCGGGTGTGGAAAGCTCAGTTTGAACTGATTGACAATCTTTTCGGACCCCATAGGCTGCTAAAGCCTGATATAGCTGAATTATAGATCCCCGCCGTGCAATAAGCATCAATATTTCCAAGAATAGGAAGATCTTAGAGATCTACAGCCATTCAGGCTCTTGAAGTTTATATTAAAAACCAAACCACACCGCGAATGCAAGAAAGGGACAGCTTAATGCAATAATGGGGATAAACCCTATCATTCTATAATACTATAGGCCCCGTCCATCTTTGTTCTGTAGTGCATCCGAGCCACGATACCAGTATCAGGATCAAAAAACCGAACATATGCTTCATAACACAGCAAGTCCAATCCACATTCACTCCGTACATCGCCCGCATTCGCTGCATTGCTCAGCTCCACAAGACCCATCAGGACCTTCTGCTCCAACTCATCACTACCACCTTTGTCGAAAGCTTGTGACAGAAGATTCCATGATTCATGTCCGGGGACATGCCCATTACATGTACAGCCCCACACCATATCCTATAGTTGCTGCTGAACCCTATCGTACAGCTCCCCATAGACCCGGGATCTCAAAGTGCTGGCCACACCCTGTGCGTGTATGATGTCAAACAGGTCTTCAAATTCCGGTGGCATTGTCAACTCCCGATCTCGGATGCTGAGAGCTGGATAGCGACCGGTGATCTTGATTGAGTTATATCTCCAGCACACTACGTAGTATGCAGCCGAATTCAACAACATTGTCACCACATCATAGTCACGGTTTTCCAACGCCCAGAGCATCGCCTCGACACAAAACCCCGCCCCATCCACGACCTGCTGTGGACTGGTTAAGCTTCGCAGGGTATTGTTGGTCTCGCCACATAAGACATCTCTTTCAAAATCGACGATATCATTGGCTATGGTAAACGCAGTCATCCCAATTCAGCACCGAGGGGACCTCAACGGTTCCCCAAGCAAGTGAGCCGCGACCGTGGTTCCAGCCCGGTCAAGCAAGAGTTGATGTCGCTTTTCCGCGGAACTGGCATCCTGCGGGGTGTATTGATCAGAGGCAGGGCACACTCTCTGTAGCTCTTGAGGCACCATCTCAGAGAGATATCAACCTGTACCCCCCGGACAAATCTGGCGGGAATATCCGACGGAGTGCGCAGGAGTGACCACTGCACTGCCTGCATCCATGTATCGTCCAGATTGCGCCACTTCTCGCGAGTCAGAGCATAGTCTACCACAAAGACCCAGAGAGCATTCAGGCCTTCTAAATGATATCCCGGCCGCCACCTGCCATCACGAGTAGCCAGTGCAGATAGCCCATGCCATGCCATCCATACCTCAATATCTTGCGGTTTGAAGATACCGCCAGGCTCAGCATCGCAACGGGCCTGTCCCCCACAGAGCACCCGCTTCCCCGGATCCCTCTTAAGCACAACCTCCCCATCCTCGCTTACACCCGACCAGCCGCCACTGCCTCTTCCACGGGTATTTTGCTGCGTTGAGTCCTGTCCACTAGAAGACACAGATGGGTGAGCCAAAGCTTGCGACAACACGGCTTTGAACTCCTCCAGCTGGCGGTCGTCCTCCCACACAGCCTGCTCATCGGCCTGCACAGCCATCTTTGGGAGGGCATGATCCGCCCAAATCCGTCGGAGACGCTGCACCGAGCGGCCCTCCCCCGTATCAGGGTCAGGTAACACATCCGAGATCCGGCTGCCGTTGTAAACGACCCAGCCACCAAACACACAATGGAGTCCGGTGGCCATCGTGTTGCGTTCCTGTCGTCGCCATAGGCCCGCACAATCCACGTCTGCCCGATTTCCGGGACAGGTGATATAATAAATGTCGTTTTCAATAGGCCTCGTGATTATACCCGTCCAGGAAAGGGTACCATCACCGTCAGGCTTTAGTAGCTATGACTGGACCCTGCAGCAGAGCAAACTATCATATAATTCTTATTAAAGATTGTTTTTAAGGCTTGTAGACCAGCTCCCTGAGCTTTACAACATAGCTTCTTTACAAGCACTTGTCAAAATAGGTTGTTAGAGAGTCATGATAGGATCTTGCTGCTAATGCAGGCCCAGAAGATTGTTTTTTAGTTTGTTTTATTTTTATTTTGTTTCAAAACAAAAAGGGATAGAACGGAGAAGGGATATTTAACCATCTTAAGAGAAGAAGTATAAGAATTATTTTTCTAAAAACCTTATTAAAGCTCTATTATATCCAAAATTCCTATTACTGTATATTTTATAACTTGATTAACAGTATATACGCTATACTGCAGATGCTGAATAAAGAATAAAAGAAGATCTAAATTACTACCAGATCAGTAACTACTGGTATTAATAAATAAGAAGAAAATTAGACTATTATTTTTTAGCTTTATAAAAGCTGATATTAATTATATAAGAAGTTCTGAGATACCTATTAATGAATATAAATTTTCTTATCTGCTATTCCCTCGGGTATTATTATACTTATAATAGTATGATACTCTACTGAAATATCTTATACTTTTTTTAGAATAATAGTATATTTAACAGGTAGTATAGTACGAGACCTGCTTTATTTAATACCTGTCTAATATCTTATCTGTTTTTAACTCTATATTATATAATATATACAGTAAAAAATTGGAAGTTTTATATATTAATACTTTCACTAATAGTACAGCAGTTAGTAGCTTGAAATATATACCTGAGCTACTTTATAAGAATAAAATAATAATAAATTACTTATATTATATATATAAGAAAATTAATAGTATCTAAAATATAAATTATAAATATAATTAATAGTAAAAGAATAAAAGAACCAGATATATATTAACTTACTATAGAGAAGTTATTTTAAATCTATTCTGATTCTGGTAATTCACCTGCTATCTTAAATAGGCTTCTAATACTTACTCTCAACCACTAGCCTTATAATGACTCAGCTGGTCCCACATAACTATTAAAAAGTCTAAGACATATTTCATATTTACTGATTGAACTCAGGCAGCCCCCTTAGGTACTCTCCGCTAGAATTATGTGACATATATTTATTTTGTGACCTGAATAGTTCTTCGAGATGTTAGTTTACAAAGGCCACTTCCGTTCAAGGACTGAAGTACGTCGTATCTCAATTTAAGTCCCCGGGTACTTTCTGCACGGTAGATAAAGTTTGAGGTCTAGATGCCCTTTTTTCTGCATGTGGTGGAAAAGGCACTTCATGATTTGAATGAATAGGCAGGTTACACCGACATTTGACCAAGGGAGGCAAGGATGAAGAAAGCCCCACCCTTTCAAGATAGGAGTTGTTGGGCGTCAGGTTAAAATAACTTTCGTGGCAGTTAGATTAGCTTGGTGTGAAGGCAGACAACTGACAAGTCAGTTCCACATGCAGGAAGATAGGTCAGTTCTACACGTCAGATAATTAAGCTAAAGCATAGAAAGATCTCCACTGTTGTGTGATCAAATGAAGAATGTTCTAGATTAATTTCATGAAGAAAGTAATTAACTAAAAGGAGTAAATAATATCTGGCATCTCGATAAGTGCTTTTAACATGACAATTAAACCTAGCTGTGCCAACTGGAGAGTCTCTCCGCACATCACGTAAAGTTCCTGTGGTTTACTTCCTACGAATCTCTAGTCAGGATTACTATTTCCAAAAAGAAGGGATATGATTCACGATGCGTATTCATTGTAAATTGTAGTTATCAATTTGGACAAGGAATTGCCGGCTTCACCTGGAACCTTTGCATGAGTACGACAAATTGTGCCACAACCATGGCAGATTTGAAGGCAGTTGGGTTTTCTTTACCAAAAGCATTGTTCAGAGCCCAGTTTGCCTGGTCCCAGTCTACAAACCCCAACTGAGTCACATTGTGTTGAGTTATCAAATTTCGAAAAAGGTTCTCCAGAGGCCCTCCTGCTTTCCAATTCATTGGAGTTATAAATGGGTGCTTGCGGCGTTTGTACAGCTCATCCGTAATGAATGGCTTCATAGCTTGGCGGAGAATGTACTTCTCGTTAAAAGAGCCGGTATCTGGATCATACTTCATTTTGAGACTCGGTGGTATGCCATTGACATATTCCGTGACATGATGGTCGAGGAACGCCGGCCGACTTTCAACCTGATGAACCATGTCAATATTGTCACCAATAATGCGCAAAATAATGACGGGCAGGATGGACTGGAGCCAAAGGTATTGTGTTGTGTGGAGTGAGTGCCATTTTCGAGCGGTTCCATCCTGTGGCAGCCTTTCGGCAAGAACCGCATGCGGATCTGACACAGGAAGGGAATTCGCCCACAAGGTTAGTGGAGGTAGAGTGGCTTTCGCAAAGCCATGGATTATTTGAGTATTTTGAAGCATGCACAGGGTTGATGATGAGTCTAGCGCGCCGAGGTCTTTGAATCCCCAACCATCGAAGGCTCTGTAAACGCTCTGTTTGATATCCTGGTCACTTGGAAAATACGATGCTGGCCAAGAATGGTCCTTCTCCTCGATCATATCTGCTCTGAACATGGGGTAGCCTCCAAAGTGCTCATCAGATCCTTCCCCTGCATTGTGGATTTGTAAGTTATACAATTGACAGGGAAGTTTTGGTTAACTAACCTGTGATAACGGCTCTGATTCCCTGTGACTTGGCCAGCTGTGCCAAGTGCAGTTTGCATACCCCGGTAAGCTCTGGAAAAACAGTCTCACCAAACCAAATTGTCTCCTCAAAACGCGAGGCTAGAAGTTCTTCAGTCACATGCACAACATGTAATTCCGCATCCAACCATTGTGCCGTGCGTCGTGCAATATCTTTCCAGGGTTAGTACCCCCAAAGAACAATAGCGAAGGAGAAAAGTACCAGACTCGTCCGCTCCACTTCCTTCATCAAACTGGACTGTAAAGCATTTCAGCCTCGACGACTGCTCACAGTCGGCTCCTCCCGATTGGATCCTTTCATCCATGATGTTTTTGACTAGGCCCGCTATCGCAGATGAGTCAATGCCGCCACTGAGATATACACCGACTGGGACGTCCGCCTGCATCCGAAGCCTGACGGCGTTCATTAAACGTTGTTGAACACCTGCAACCATCTCATCCTCGCTTCGCTGCTCCAAAACCCTCTGTTGTAGTTAGTATACATCGAGTAATCCTGCCGTTGGTCCAGCTGACTTGCCTTATCTGGATAACAGGAATCCCAATACCGGCCGTGCTCAACTTGGCCAAATCCTTGACTGATAATACACCTACCCGGGAGAATCTAGTTCATCTAGATAAGCTCCCACAAACGTTATACGCATAGGGGGAAACCTCAATTACCGTAAAGACACCCTCAAAGTAAATCCTGTCGTCAAAAAGGGTGCCATGTTCCTGAATCGATTGAATAGACCATTCGGGTGCCATCCAAATGCTAATAATGACTTCATCTAAGCCGAAGGCCTGCCACAGATGACCCCCATGTCCCACATTTTGCTCTATCGTATTTAAGATGGCAAGTAGGCCACATGGACCTAGCTAGCTCCCAAGATTCCTCTCCTTGAACCCATAGTGTATGTGCAGCGGTCAGCGATCCGGAATGACATGGAAAACTTCTCTAAGCAGGCTGTCGACAAGCTTTGCTTTTGCAGCTCTTTGCTTAACATTCTTTTACGTGGCCTCAACCCTCATTTGCAAGCGAAAGCAAGTGAACCTTCCGCCAGATCCAGCTCCACTACCAATCATCGGCAATATTCACCAACTCCCACGTGGGAAAGATCAATGGAGGGACTACACTGACTGGCACTGAAAATACGCTCCTGTGTTTAGCTTTCGATGTGGCCAACAACTGTTCATCTCAATTGGCTCCCGCCAAGCGGCGGAGGATCTTCTGCGAAAGAGAGGCAATCTCTATAACTCTCGACCGCGACTCGCCGTCGTCGGAGAATGTTTTACCAAGGGCATGTCGTCGGTACTGATCCCATACGGCAATCAATGGCGGGCACACAACCGAATATTCTTGTCACTTCTCGGCGGCCGTAAGGTTTCTAACTTTCACCCTGTTCAAGATCTGGAAAGCAAACAGCTGCTCTTCGATCTACTAGCAGGGTCTATGGATAGCCGTGAAGATGAGTCCAGCGAGTTCGAATTTTCTGCTCATATCCATCGGCTCACCTGTAGTGTCATGTCATCTCTTATATATGGGAGACGTTTGAAATCCTTTGATATGGAGGATGTTGCCAAAGTCGACGAGCACGTCAAGGAATTTTCCCATGAGGGCAACAGAAGCGAGACCCAGCTAGCGGAAATGTTCCCAGTATTGAATTACCTCCCATCATGGCTTGCGCCGTGGAAACGAAGGGGCGACGAAATTCATGCCAAGACCGTGGACTACTTTGAAAAGAACGTTGCAATTGGGAAAAAGAACGCTCCTTGGAATTTCACCCACCAGGCCGACCGGCTTCGCAACGGAGGTGCACTCCACGATATATACGAGATGCCAAACACAGAGATGGCGTATTTTCTTGGCCACATGCAAGGCGCTGGGTCGGAGACTACAACCGTCATCCTTCGACTTTTCGTCCTGGCCTGTGTTCTTCACCCCAGCAAAATCCAGACCGCGCAACATGAAATTGACCGGGTTGTCGGAATGCGGCTCCCATCATTTGATGATGCTTCTCGTCTGCCTCATGTTAACGCTTTGATCAACGAGGTTCTACGATGGCGCCCTCTTTTGCCACTCGACATACCCCATGCAACAACACGGGACGATACATATATGGGATACGACATCCCCAAAGAGGCAATCATTATCTTGAACCACTGGGCACTGCAGCTAGGCGACGAGATTTTACGAACATCCGTTCGAGTTTAAACCCGAGAGATGGCTCGAAAGTCCCGATCTTCCTTCATATTCCTTCGGGTTAGGGAGAAGATTCTGTCCCGGGAAACACCTCGCACAAGGCACCTTATTTATTACAATCTCGCGGCTTCTATGGGCATATAATATTACACATGCCAGTCGCGGCGGCCATAAGGTAGAGGTAGATCCGTGGGTGATGGTACAAGGCCTGGCGGCTCCTCCATTGCCATTCGAAGCGGCGTTTCGCGTGCGAAGCAAGAGACATCGCGAGATCATTCAATCAGAATGGGAAAATGCGGAAAAGGACTTGGATAAGATAATCAGTTTGTCTTAAGATTGACTGTTTCACAAAGCAATATTAATTCGCATGGTAATCTGCATCGTGGTTGATTTTCGCCAGGAGTCACAGTACTGAACTCCATGACAAACTGGACGTATAAACCTCCAGATGATCGACTTCCCACACCATCTCAGCCCTAACCACTCTCCTCTTCCGCATCCTCGCCATCTGCCTCTACTATCTTCCTCGCACAACCCGTCCCCGTCCAGGCTGGACCTAGCACCAATCTATCGGCCTCAAGCTCTTCAACATTTGGTGGCGCTACGCGACCGCTATCCGCTTCCACCCCCCAAATCACTTCCCCCGGAGCGTGAACAAGATCGCTTCGTGGTCATCTATCCATCCGAACCCCCCAATTCCAAGTCTTGTCCCTATCAATCCTATCCCCAGCACAACAACATCGTCCTCCGGAACCCCTCCATTCGACTCCTCCCGATCGGCGCAGTCTGGTACAAACAACCACCTGAGACACCACCCACCCGTCTAATCCTCCACTTCCACAGCGGCGCCTATGCGGTGCCCATCGCTTTGAAAGCGGCTGGGGACCGAGGCTGCTCAGCGAAACCCTCTGTCCCCATTCTCCAGGTCCAGTATCGCCTTTCCGGACCCACATCCTCAAAGTCAAATGAAACCTGCTTTCCAGCCGCGTTGCAAGATGCCATCACCACATACTGGTATGTGCTGGATACGTTGAAAGTCCACTCAAGTCAGGTCATTCTATCCGGGGACTCGGCTGGGGGAAATCTAGTCTTGGCGCTGTTGAGATATCTTTCCGCTCCTCCCCAAACCACAGAGACAGAGGACCCAGACAAAGGTTCGAGAGAGGAAGATCCCCCCATCACACCCCTCCCGATCCCCAGATCAGTCTTCCTTTGGAGTCCCTGGCTCGACCTCACTTTAACCTCCACAGCAAGCATCGACCGTCACTGCAACGCCAAAACAGATTTTCTGCACTCCGCGCTGGCGGAATGGGGTGCCAGCTGCTACACGCCCTGAGGAATGTCCCGCGAAGATGAATGGATTAGTCCCATTGAAAATGAGCTTCTGCTGCCCCAGAAGAGCGTATTCCTGCATACGGTATGTGCGGAGGTCACGTTCGACGAACACTTGCGGTTTGGGAAGAGGATGAAGGAACTGGGGAATAGGGTTGAGATGTGCATGAGTGAGGGGGCAACACATGATGTCTTCGGCGTGGGCTGTGTCGTTGGGCTGGAGGGAGAGGTCAGAAGAATTATGAGACGGGCGGGGGAGTTTGTGGGGTAGTTGTAAAGACACTAAGGGATGGATTCAATTGTACATGTGGGGGCGAATGGCGATATAGAGATAGCAAGAAATGATTATACATTTTTATAACGAACATAATAAATCGCAAGTCAAACCCACCCAACCCCCAAACCCTTAGTTCTGCACCGGAACCCTCGGCATGGGCCCCTTGTGCCCCGGAAAATTCGTACTACGCGCCACCTCCTCCCAATCATCCACAACTGTGTTCAAATGGTTGATCTTCTCCCGATAAACCTCAAGACAATCGCTTCCAAAAGGAATCCACAATGGAATCTCCCTCCCTTTTGCAATACCAACGCCCTTCGCAATCTGGATGATTTTTGAGATGAGGTCTTCCGCATTACCAGGCTCATTGCGATAATTCCCTACACTTCTCTCACGACAGGCATCGTTTAATGGACGCCAGAATTCGACTCTATGGGGGACGTGGTTGATCTTGTTCATGACTTCAGTGTTGAAGATCCCCGCTTCGATTAGGAGGGGTTTGATGTTTGGTGCGAGCCAGGCGAGCTCTTTAGAGAGGCTTTCGATAGCGCCTTTTCTGGGTATTAAAATATCGCTCAATGGATAGGAGAGGGTATGTAACTTCAAGAGCAAACCTACTTGTACAGTACGATGATAGAGCCGGTTCGCCGTAGAAACCACACTGCGAGCTCATGTAGATAAGTAGACCTTTGCCTCTACTCCTTAAATGTGGCAACGCGGCGCGAGTCATATTAAGAGGTCCGTGGAGGTTTGTGTCGAGACATTGTTGCATTTCCTCTTGTCTGTTCCTGATTAGCCATGGGAAGGTAAGGGTTAGGTGCAAGCCATCGGACCTGGATTCTTCGACAGTCCCAGCCTGGATATAACCTGCATTGTTCACGAGTACATCGACACCGCTGTATATATCGACAGCTTGCCGGAACTTGGCGTTTAGCTCTGCCTGGGGCGCAGTGATGTCTAGATCGAGGATTGTGGCACCCGTGGCTCTGAGATGCGCGAGCTTGGTACTGGCGTTTCGGCCCGTCGCGATGACGTTGTCGCCGAGTGCGCGTAGTTGGGCGCACGTATTGCTCCCCGAAGCCACTGGAGCAGCCGGTGATGAACCATGTTTGCTGCTGAATCGCGGGCATTGTCGTGGATGTTTTTTTGTTGTGGCGGTTGACTGACCAGGTTTGGTGTTTTGATATGGAGATTACCAGAAGGGAGGTGGTATTTTATATGAAATGGTTCTTGGGGGGCGCGGATTCTTGTGGATGTGGCTTGGTGGCTTTCCGCCCTGCCAGGGCATGGCTTGAACTGGAAAGCCTGAATGGATGGGGAAGTATTTACCTACTGGTGCATGTGCTTATGACGACCAAAGTGTGTTCCGAACCAATCACCCGCCGGATTGAGTTTGAGAATGGGCAATAATCAAGTATAGAGCTGGGAGAAACTTCAATTGGACAGGATAAACTAATATAATCAAGATATTGTACATCAGACGTCACTCCTGTCCCAAGGCCACCTTCCACATATCTTACAGCGTATTCAACCGACCGCAACGTCAACAAAAAACACAAAAAAATCCATCAACCCTGCAGCCCCTCAACCCACCCCAGCACTACCTCCGGCTCAACCCGTTTAAAATAATCCGGATCGCAAAACAAATTCCTCACCACCCCATCTCTGCCTACCAACATCGTCACCGGAATCGGGACCTCAAACGAGTCATCCCCATTCCGCTCCCCAGGATCATCCACGAGAGCCTTATAAACAGGTCGCAAACTCTCTGGCTGTTTCCACACAATCCCCAGCTTCCTCGCATATTCATTATAAAGATCTGTTAGAACAGGGAATTTCAGATCATGCTTCTCCGTCATAGTCATGGTGTTGTTAGGAAGTTCCGGGGTGATCGCGACAAGGTTAGCGCCCTTGGCTTTGAACCGAGAAAGGTATTTCTGGAGCCCTGCGATGGCGATGTTGCAGAATGGGCACCATTCGCCGCGGTAGAACGTGATGATTAGGGCTTCGTCGCGGAGGAGGGAGGTGCTGGTTTGCTCGGCGCCGGTGGCGTCTTTCAGATTGAAGGGGGGGAGCTGGTCGCCGACTTTTATGGCGGCATTGGGGTTGAAGGATTGTTTATAGTTGTTTTTTGCATCGAGAACAGTTTGAAGCACCGCGTCGGGGGCATTTTGCGCGATGTCGTTTGATAGAGCTTCGAGGTCGGGTGCGATGTAGGCCATTTCTGACAGGCTGGGAGAAGGGAATGTGTGACACATGTTTGGGAACACAATTGGGAAAAGACAAGTTGATTGACTTGAATGAGCAGAACCGCCATATTCAGACCGTGCTTTTAAAGGATTCCATTCATTCTCATGGTCAGATGATGTACGGAGTAGATCGGGCGATTCTACGCCCTTTCGGAGACACCCGTAAGCCCTGTTCCCGAGTCTAGTCCATTTGGATGAACATGTGCTGATGGAGAGTCCTAGTGCTTATTGTTCACACTCATCTCGTATTTTGAAGGATGATCACGTCTGCTGAGGACTTCAAATTTTCAACATTACAAAACTTTTGAAGTTGTGGATATACAACGAAGGACAGTTTTCTCGAATGTATATTTAAATGGTTTGTTCCGAAGCCACGAACTTAAGTTTATCCCGCCAGATGAATTGTAGCCAGGGTTAGATTGACAAGCTCACTGACAGTTTATTTATACAACTAAGCTTATTTAGCAAACCACGCCATGACATCCACAAAATCTCCCACTCTAACCGTGGACTCGTGCATTAGCTCGCATTCCGAATGCAACCATCTCCAAAAACAGAAGATCCGAACATTCCGGGTGACTCATGCAGCGGCTGATTTCCTCCCACCTGCACGCCCCTCATATTGCGTCACGCATATAAGACCGATCAGTGCTGGACAGTCCTCGTCATCTTCCCAGTCCATAAGACCATCACTATCCATTAAAATCACACATCAGTAAAAAAATATCCAACCAAATAAAACATCCATACAATACCCCCTCCACATCCCTACCACCAGCATGGCAACCGAGTCCACCGGTCTGTACTCTATCCCCTGTCTCACCCACCCCCTCATCTAACCAACCGAATCAACCAAACAAGACCCCAAATTCGACACTCCGCTGCGCATTGGCGTCGTCCTCTTCCCAGGCTTCCAAGCCCTGGACGTCTTCGGCCCAATGGACTGCTTCAACGTCCTCTCCTGGCAACATCCCAACATGACCCTCTCGATCCTCGCCCCAACCCTCGACCCCGTCTCCACCAAATCGCCCGTCACCCCGCATGCCATCGGCGAGCAAGTCGTCCCGACCCACACCTTCGCCTCCCCGCCCCCCCTCGACGTCCTCCTCGTCCCCGGCGGCCTCGGCACCCGCGGCTCCGCCCCGCCCCTCCTCGCCGCCATCGACTTCGTCCGCTCCACTTACCCATCCCTCAAGTATCTGATCACAGTCTGCACCGGCGCTGGCATTGCCGCGCGGGCGGGCGTGCTGGACGGCCGGAAGGCCACCACGAATAAGCATGCGTTTAAGGAGATCGCGGCCCTAGGGCCCAATGTGCATTGGGTGCCGCGTGCGAGGTGGGTGACTGACGGGAATATTTGGACGGCATCGGGCGTGACGGCCGGGATTGATGTTACGATTGCGTGGATTGGGGAGGTGTTTGGGGAGGCGTTTGCGCAGAGGCTCGCGGATGAGATGGAGCATACGAGACATACGGATTCGAGTGTTGATCCGTTTGCGGAGTTGTATGGGTTGTCGTGAGGTGTATATTTGGATTTGATTATAGGATAGCTCTCCACTCTCGATACTTGCAGATGGTTTGGTGATGGTTAAAGTGGGTTTGATTGTGCTTTAAGCCATATCACATTATGCGCAAAATCATCGATTCTCAGAAGTTAAGGCTAGCTATGGTGACCAGCTTAACTTAAAATCGAAAGTCTGTAGATATTCAATTCGCTCAACGACAATTCCACACCATACAGCCAACCTGTGTATCTCATCTTAAGCCTTCTTAATCCACATAGTCTGCGACTGGGTATAACTCTTCAACCCCTCGACACCCCACTCCCTTCCAATACCACTGGTCTTCACGCCTCCAAACGGCACATGCGGCGCCACCTGGAAATGAGAATTAATCCACACACTTCCCGACTCCAACTGCGCGCCCATCCTCTGCGCACGATCCAGATCCTTACTCCACACCGACGCACCCAGACCCGAATCAGAGTCATTAGCGCGGGCAATCACATCCGCTTCGTCGGACCACTTCAAGACCGGAAGAATCGGACCAAAAGCCTCTTCCTGCACGACTCTGGAGTTCTCCGGCGGGTTGTCGATGATGGTAGGCGTGATGAAGTAGCCTCCGGATTCGGTGACCGTTCCGCCCAAAGCGGGCTTCAGGTTCTCCGTCTGGATGGACGTGAACAGGTCCTTGACTTTCTCGTATTGCATTTCGTTTTGCACGGGCCCGAAGAAGGTATCGGGCTTCGAGCCGTCGCCGACCTTCAGGTTCTTGGTGAAGGCGACTAGGGCCGATAGGAACTTGTCGTAGATTTTCTCGTGCACGTACAGTCGCTTGATCATCATGCAGACTTGGGCGGAGACGAGGAAACTTAGGGTCGCGACCTGGGGTCGGGGTTAGTGGTTGTGGTTGGTGGGCGCCGGGATGGGGGGTGGGTTGTTGGAGGACGTACCTGAGGGACGATAGCCTCGACGTCCACATCGTCGCAGATAATCGCGGGGTCATTACCGCCCAGTTCCAGGGTAAGTGACTTCAGTGTGTTTGCACAAGAAGCCATGATCCTCTTGCCCGTGAGAGTCGACCCCGTGAAACTGATCTTGTTGATGTCGGGATGCGCAGTGATCAGGGGGCCCAGATCGCCCGCATCACTCAAGACCTGGACAACGCCAGGAGGGAAGATCTTGGCTGCGAGTTCACCGAGCTTCAAGCCACAGTAGGGTGTGAAAGGGGATGGTTTGATGATGATGGTGTTACCCGAGTATACAGCCGGGACTAGCTTCCCAACTGCGAGGAGGAGAGGGAAGTTCCAGGGGACAATACCAGCGACAACACCCATGGGTGTGAACCGCTGCACGATACGCTGGTCGTCGGTGTCCTGGAGGACCACGTCATTGAGCTCTAGTTGGGGAATTTGCCTTGCCCATGTCGAGCACATCCCTACTTCGATGGCTGCTTGTCCGTGGGCTTTCCCTTGCTCCTGGACCAGGAGCTTGGTGAATTCCTCAGCGTGAGCTTCGATGGCGTCGCCATAGGCGATGACCTTCTGTCGACGCTCTTCCACGGAGAGCTTGGACCATGTCTTGAAGGCCGCACGGGCATTCTTGACTGCGCTGTTGAGGTCTTGTTCCGTGGAAACGGGGACTTCAGGATTGGGCTTGCGTGTGGCGGGGTTGATGCTGTGGCGGGTTGTGGGTGTCGTCGTTATTTCATTGTTGATTGTGTTGTAGAATTCCTAGACACCATATGAGGATCAAGTCATTAAAGTGGGTGGTTGGAATGCTGCCTACCGTGAAGGGAATCTTCTCGATGGAGCCCATGATGGCGGTGGAGAAATGAGGAGATGAATGGGAGTGAGGACTGGGGAATGTATAATGGGGATGCAGCAATGTTTTCGCGGGTATATGGAGAAAGAAATTGTAATTCAGTGGACCAGCTCAGACGGTGCTTCCATGACTCCGTATTTAAAGACCGCTCGAGCACAGCGCCCTTCCAATAATTCCCACCAGAGACTACGGGTTTCGCCATGACAACACGAAGAAGTGATCAGTCTGTGGGGGCATGGGTCGGCCATAGGGGATGATCTCCGCCCGGCTAGTCGTAGTGAGATACGAAGCAGACTGAATAATAGGAGGGGTGGGGGTCGTATCCCACAGAGCCCCAAGCTGCCAGTCAATCACAGCGAGGCCTATTATCAGCATTAGATGAGCTGTGCGGGGCCCCGCACCTGGAGAAGAGCTGCTGACCGATATTAGGGCTGTGCGGATGGGGATTCGGCTTGGTGTAAAGTGACTGGCAAGTCGATTCGGGAGTTGGGGAGATGCGGGTGCCATGCGTCCGAAAGAGCTGCCCAGGCCCCTGATCCAGAGCCGACGGGGCGATGGCCACCCGACCCACATTAATGACGAACTGCAACCGCGTTGATTGAACTGATCGTCGGCAGCCAAGTCTTGGCTCACCACCTTCATCGACGGCTCTGCGCCATCGTGGCGAAGCCTATCATGCCTCCCAATCAGAGCACGAGTTTAGCGACGGAGGCAATTCCGGTGCAGATTACAAAGTCAATAGTCATCGTCGCTTTCCTCGACGCGGTTAGTTAGTGATCTGGACTGTTTGTATGGGATCTCATTTCACCAGTTGACCAAAGCCCGAGAATAGATTGCTAACAAATGAATGAACTGCGGGGAAACGGAACGAACTATTACCCCGCAGCCTAGGATCTACCCAAGGCTCCAAGCATCCTTAGTGTTAAGGTTCAATATCGTCCCCGGGGTTCAGATCCCGGGGTTTTCCCATATTAATCTCGACCATGGGGGGAGTTCGGTTGCAGATCACGGCAAATCGACAAGTACCATGAGTCCATCTGGCTATGACCTTGGGTTTGATCTTCAGGTAGCTTCAGAGAAGACTGGTAGATTGGAAGCTCAGTTCAGCTCTTAAATAAAGGCTAGAAGCCTCCGCACTTTGGTTTTGAACTTAGAAATGAATGCTGCCTCCATTGCATTCTCTGATCAGATACTTGTCTTATAACATCCCAATACATTACCTTATAATCCGCAATCATGTCGACCACCGCCCAAGCTCTCGTACTGAGGGAGATCAACGGTCCTCTCAGCTTCGAGAAGATTCAACTTGGCGACCTGAGAGCCAATGAAGTCCTCGTCGAGGTCCATGCCACAGGTATTTGTCACACAGACATATCCTGCATGAGCGGGCAGCTCCCTGCAACTGCACCATGCGTGTTCGGACATGAAGGTACGGCACAACCAAACCTCACAGTTCTCTAAACCCCACTAACCCCCAAACCAGGAGCTGGTGTCATCATGAAAACAGGATCCAACGTCACGCATCTCACACCCAACGACAAAGTCCTATTAAGCTACGCATTTTGTGGAACCTGCAAGCAATGCGACAGTGGACATCCCGCCTACTGCTACCAATGGGTCCCCAACAACTTTGGCCAACAAAGGTCTGACGGGAGCTTTCCTCTATCCTTCGAAAACGGAGATCCTCTTCGCGGGAACTTCTTTGGACAGAGCTCTTTCGCCAGTTTGGCGATTGTAGATGTATCCTGTATCGTGAAAGTATCCCCCGAGTCCCCCCTCGATCGATTTGCCCCACTAGGGTGCGGCTTCCAGACTGGTGCTGGTGCTGTGTTAAACACGCTGGACGTGCAGCCTGGCTCCACTTTGGTAGTTTACGGGGCTGGATCCGTGGGCATGAGCGCGATCATGGCGGGGAAGATCCGCGAAGCTACGACCATAATTGCTGTCGATTTGAATCAGGGACGGCTGGAGCTGGCGAAAAAGCTCGGCGCAACGCATACGATTCTTGGCTCGGATGAAGATGTCGTTCAGCAGATCCAGGCTCTTTGCCCTCCTCTTGGAGTTGAGTATGCGGTTGATTGTACGGGCATCCCACCTGTGATTGAGAAGGCTGTTCAGGCGTTGGGGGCAAGAGGGAAGTTGGCTACGGTTGGTGCTCCGACGCCGGGGAAAACAATTAAGGTTGATGTATTCGCGCAACTGGTTTTCGGGCGGCAGTATGTCGGATGTTGTGAGGGGGATGCGCAACCAGATAAGGTAGGATATTGCTTTTTCACCGTATAGAGAATCAGCGTGGCTAACAGGTGTCTAGATTTTGCCTTACTTGATTGAACAGCACAATCAAGGGAACTATCCCATTGAGGAGCTGATCACGACATACCCGGTTGAGAAGTACGACGAGGCCATCAGCGATATGAAGAGTGGGAAGACGTTGAAGGCGGTTTTATTGTGGAAATAGAAAGAGAGAAATCGTGTTTTGACTTGCATGTATATAAAGCGAACCGGCATTTTCAATTCGAATCTTCTGTATAGTTATCTGATCGCATCATCTCAATGTCCCCTCATCAGGAATCCTAGATACTATCTTACAACATCTTTGCCCTCTAAATAGTTCAACAGCCAGATGTAAATCCATGAATTCATTATAATAACGAGAACCAAAATGAGTATTTCAACTACGAAACCCTCACATCAAAACCATCCATCACAAAACCCCCAGAACCCCCGCCCCCACAGCAGCAGCCAACACCCCCCCTCCACCCATCCCCATCCCCATCCCCATCCCCCCCGCAGCCACACCCACACTCTCCGTCGCCCGCGGCGCTCTCAACTTCTCGACACCCCCGGTAACAACCAACGTATTACTATAAATTTCGGTGCCCGTGACCGTCGTCACAGTAGACGCCGTGGTAGTCGTCTGTTTCCCATCCCAGCTAATCTTCGCACGCTCCCATTCCTTACATACCGCCGTGGCTGTGTTGCTGGCCGTGAGTTTGCAGTCTTGGGTGATGGTGACGGTGGCGCCTGCTCCCAATGTCTTGCTGGAGACGGCCTGGCTCATGTAGAATGTGGAGGGGCCTTGGGTGACGGTGTAGGGGGTGGCGATGCTACAGGACGCGGCGGTGCAGGCGATTACTAGGGTTGTGGCGTCTGCGTTGGCGTCGATGATGCTCCCCGCGTAGCCGTTTATTGTTATCGGGTCGGGCGTAGCTTGTGCGGCAAAGAGGGCGATCTGGGTGGTTGTGTTGGCTGTGGTGGTTGCGGATAGGGAGAAGGGGAGGAGGGTGAGGAGGGAGAGGAGGTGGGTTGGTAGGTGCATTTTTGTTTTTGGTTTGGTGGTGGTAGGTTAGGATGGAAGATGGGTGTTTGGAGTGGTATGTTGAGGGGTTTTAGGGTGGATGGGGGGCTTGAGAGTGGGTTTAAGTAACCGTTGAAAGTCATAGATAGCCTTGCTTAAGAGCCTTGAAAACAGGTATTGTCTGCATGTGGAGTGTCGGTGATCCTACCGTTGGTGCTATACATGATGAATTCATTAGGGCACGATGTCTGGAGAATATCACTCGCTCTCATTGGTGCCAAGGGCTTGTGAAACCACGCGACCTCGGGCATTTGGAGATGAGGGTCAAGGGTCTTCTTGGCCATATTGGCTTTCAGCCTTGCCGAGCTGGAGTTAGGCTGCTAGTGCTGACATGGCAAAATGAGAGTGACTCTTCTGCTGGATGAGTTCATCGTGTTTGCTGTTTTGTGGAGGATGTCAGTTTGTACTCTTAGGCAGCGGAGCCTGAACGATCAGGATTTTTTTTATTTAAGGCCTGCAACACAAACTACAAGCTTTATGGCTAAATCTTGGGTTACGGGTTCCGTATATGATGTTGAGTTTATCAAGGTTTTTTTTTTTTTTATATATATTTTAGTAGAACATGAACATAGTAATGGACCTTAAATTATTTTCAAATCAATGGGTAAATTGAACTGATAAATCCACGTATACACTGATCTTATATAGGCTAAATAAAACCATATTGATTGGGCACCTAGATGCTCCGCAAGGCTCTGCAGGGTCCGAGGCATGGAGGTGCATGAGACAAGGCTGAGAACTATCGTGGGGTCAAGTGGCCCCATCAAGGTAAGGCTGAGCGGGCACAAACGACGGTCGGAGGATAGCCAAGGTGCGCTATTCGAAGATGAGCCTCGACAAAAATTCAGATATGACATAATTTGTTTATGAACAACAATATAGCATAAGCAGGAATTTATCTCAGTTTAGATAGTAGCTTAACAGGACTCAAAATAGTCGCTAGAGATAATTGCACCCACATCTCTCACCCATCACAAAGAAACATCCTCCACATCCTCCACAGAGGGTTTAGTATCTGCATCCACTCGGCCCAATATTCCCATACCTCCTTCCACGATCCCCATCAAAGATTGCTGCAATCTCCTCAATGGTAAGGTTCTTTGTCTCAGGGAACTTGAAGTAGATTATAGCAATTAAGACAGCCTGAACAGCGAGGTAAAGCCCATAGTATCTCCATTCGATCGAGTCCAGTGCGATGGGGTTCACCCATTGGTTGAAAGCGTTTGCCGCGTTCTGGGTGAAGCAATAGACGGCTTGGCCCTTGGTGCGGAGGTAATAAGGGAGCACCTCGACGGTGTACATGTTGGATAGAGGTGTCCAGGCGATGACGTAGAATCCAAAGAAGATGAAAAGGAAAGGAACCACGGCGATTCCGACGGCGGAGTTGTTGGACTGGGCGTAGGATCCAGATAGACCCATGATGATTGCTAGAGCAAAAAAAATTCCAATGGTGGAGGTTAGCCAGAGAGGGCGACGACCGATTTTGTCGACGGAGAGGGCGGCTGAGATGGATAGAATTACTGCTGGGATGTTAGGAAGTGTGAATTGGGGTATAAGGCTGGTGAGAGGGGACTCACAGTTCCAAACTTGAAGTCCAACATTAAGGATAGACTGATCGCGCGAGGAGGTGATGCCAATACCTGACAGGATTGAGGCTAGGTAGTAGGTGATGATTCCATTGCCAACCCAGTTCGTCCCGCAACCTATCGCCAAAAGAATGATGAGACGGTGCCGATTGCTGCCTTTGAATAAGTCGCCGTAGTGAGATGCAGGGCATAGTCCATCTGCTGATAGCATGGCTCGGATCTCACGGTACTCGAGCTGCACCAGGGGATCGTCAACGACACCATTGGAATGATATCTTGCTAGCGCATCGAGCGCCTTTTCGGCTTGTCCGTGCATAACCAACCACTGGTTTGGGGTTTAGTATATTTCAATACGATTTAATTTCGTTAGGATGGGGAATCGCCTTACTCTAGGAGATTCTGCCATCCCGATCGTCAAAGCTAGTGTAGCCGCAGGACCTACGAGCTGAAGATAGCACGGAATTCTCCACGCGTTGTTGTCCGAAATGGCACCAGTACCGAGGCAGATACTGGCGGAAATAACTGCTGCAATATAATATATCGATGTGTCTGGGCGTTGAGTAAATTAGGATATGCGTCATGGAGGGAAAGATAAACCTACACATGCTGCCAAGGGGTGCGCGGTAACGAGGGTGGGCAAGTTCTTGGAGCAGGGTAGGGGCAATTGAGATTCCCATGGCTATCCCGATTCCCATCAAGACACGACCGGCAATATAAATTGCTAGATCTTTGCTGGCTGCGTTGACTACCGCACCGACAATCTGTATCGATTGGTATCAGACGAGTTGGCCTTGCTATGAGAGAATAGGGCTCACTCACATTGATCACACTACCAACCCAAATCGGCCAGCGTCGTCCCCATTTCTCAGCCATCATTTGAGCAAGAAAGGGTGCAATCAAGCCGGGTAACCCATTGAACAAACTGCCATCATCTACCAGATCCAGTGTTGTGAGTAAATGTTCAAGAAGCAAGTCGTGGAAGGATACTGACATTCATTGAAGAAGAGAGTGGCACAGAGCCCGGAGTGGCACAGAGCCCGGAGCAATGTAGAACGTTGAGTCTGAGACCTATTGGAAAAGGGTTGTCAGTAGGCCTTCGCAGCAACCATGAGAAGCAACATACCTGGATCTAACCACCAACAAGAGTTCGTGTTGTTTTCAACTTTACGCCAGTCCTCTGAGTCATCGACAGACAGTGTTTGGGATGAACTTGAGCCTTCCATCCTGAATATCCCTGGTGATTCGGACTAAGACGATTGATTGAATAAGCATGGAGAGTGATCAGACCGAGTATATAATTCAAAAAAGTCGCCTGACACTTAATTTACCACGTATTTTTATAGGAGACTCCTCAACCGCAGGCTCAGTGATATCGAAGACCGACAAGCCAGGGATACGTAGTCACGTAATGTAGTCTGGTCGTTGCATCTTGTCGATCCTCATTGACTTCCCCCACTTGCACGCTAAAACCCCGCGGGGGTGGGGTCCGGAAGGTACTGATAGCCGATTGGACTCTGCATCACCATCCCCGTATTCGCTCCCAGCCGACACTGAATCAGGCCATGTTTCTGTCAAAAACATCCCGAAACCGAATGGTCTGTTCTGTCTCGGCGCGATCTTGGCCCCGGAAATGGCGGGCGGATAACCCGCCTTGTGCCGCCAACCCTACCCTTGCTCCCACCACAACACTCGCATCCAATCCAGTCATCTACAGCAAATTTATGACTTCATACCTTACCCACTCACAAGACACTCTCAGTCATTGTACAGATAACATAAAAATGAGTGCCTCCAATATCTTTGAACTAAGCTCCCCAGAACGATCCACTCCCCAGACCAAGTCCGACACTACGCAGCAACCAACGCAAACATGGAACCACCTTCCGTCAACGAGCTCGCAAAGCTGATCGATCACTCGATCATCGACCTATTTCACACCCAGACTGACTTAGAAGAGGGGGTAGCCCTAGCCAAGCGGTACCACACCGGCTAATTTGTGACGCAGCCGTTCCGAGTCAAGCAAGCAAGACAGCTCCTTGCAGACACCGACACCAAACTCCAGACCTTTGTGTGCCTGCCGCACGGGAGCGATCACACCGCAGTCAAGGTGCTCCAGGCCGAGTTAGCTCTCCAGGATGGAGCCCAGGAGCTAGACATGGTCATCAACATCTCCGCTTTACTGAGCGGGGACATCGACTACGTCGAGAAAGACGTCAAAGCGGTGGTCGAGACGGCAAAGGTAAGACGGAGGGAAATGCGAATACCCATCTCTTATCCGGTTGACGAGCTAACGGATGTAGCCCTACGGCGTCCCCGTCAAAGCAATCGTGGAAGTGTTTTTCCTCAATGACGAGCAGCTCACGGCCGCGGCTTTAGCGGCGGAACGTGCGGGCGTGGCTTTCATCAAGACCTCGACTGGCACCAAACCGGACAAAACCCCGGACGTCGAGCATTCAGTCCGGCTCCTTCGGTCGATTCTCAAGCCTGAGACTACTATCAAGGCTTCCGGAGGCTGTTACACCATCGATGCTATTTTGACCTACTACCGTGCCGGAGCCAGGCGATTCGGGGCTTCTGAAACTACTAAGATCTTGGACGACTACGCGGTCATGCTGAGAGAGGGAACAACAGGATTCTAGCTGCTCTTTATTGACAGTGATACAATACTGTCAATTTTCCGCTCATTTCCGGTAACTCCAGAGACAGCTTTGGCTATAAACTAGCTTAGACATAGTCGTTATCAATCCCTAGTATCAAAATGAAAATGCAGATATTCGTGCAATATGGATATATCCTTTAAGAATAAAGAAAAAGAACTAAACCTGCCTCTTGGAACTTCATAGTGCTAGTCAAAAACCCTCCACACACTCTTATGCGCTTTTTTCTGGAATCGGAGTGATCCGCATTGCCAAAAATGCATGCTGGCGGATAGGCGGATAGGCGGCCCCGCCTCCGCCTGCCTCGGATACATCATCCATGAGGCGGATAATTGTCCATTAAATTTCATAATAAGGCGGGATGTTATAGATTAAACTGAAGTGTGCTAGATTACAAACCATAAAATAGCCCTAAAAGCTCATTGTTCTCAATAATGATGTCATGTGATTAGGTTCTATGGAGTTCTGTTTTCGCAAGAGTTCGAAGATTCTTGTGATCCATAGTCTACAACACAATCATGTAACTGAGAAAGTCTCTAAACCGACCTAGGCTATTGATGTAGGAGATTATTGTATTATCAAAGGATAAGAATGCATTTGATATTTAAACCAAGACAATGCAAATTCTGCCTTCCTTTTCTTTCTCGATGATAAACCTTAAAATGTCCAGTAGAGAAAACAATTGCAATGATACCTGCAATATGACTGCAGAAGATAATAACATGATGAACAGTACTAGTAGTATCTCACATCTTGATATGTCAAATTATAATGAATTCTGTTTAACCAGCATGAAGGTCCGCAGCATACCAGTGACGTCATAGGGAGCATACAGCCTAAAATTAAACGCTGACAAAGCACGTGACTACACATTCATTATTGGGGGTTAGACTGGAGCCTGAGGCTGCCATTCATGTCCCATCATCATATTGAGAAAAATAGCATTCGCATCGCGGGAAAAAAAAGGCCAATTCTACACAATGTAAACAACCCCCAATATCTGGCAGCTGGTTCGAACCCCCTGAAGGAGTGGAGATTCACCTGGCTCGGGTGGAGCGGCAAGCCGACTCATTTCGACTCATCATGACAAAGTTGGGTACGGTCCCCACCAACCATTTGCGGTAGACACGAAGCAGAACATCAAGGATGTTAACGATTTTAAAAGGGCCTCCCTTTCAAGCCAAATTTCCCAAATCCAACAATCGTTCAATATCATACAGAAAAGCAATATGTTGGAAAATGATCATCTGGGTATCATGGGAGAACAGCCCTCCCTCCACAAGCTGTACACCCAAATCTGTTCGGTCTATCCCGTCCCTGACGCCTCCGCACATGGCCATATTGTCGATACACTGAGAAAAGGGCTACACAGGCTGTCTGAGACCTTTCCCTGGCTGGCAGGACATGTTGTCAAGGAAGATGCACGTGAAGGCGTCAGTGGTACATATCGAATTGTCCCAACAGACAAAATCCCGCTCGTCTCAAAGATCTCCGAGATGTCGCCTCCGCGCCAACCATGAACTCCCTGCGAGAAGCCAATTTCCCTTTCACCATGCTAGATGAAACACTCATTGCACCTTGCATGACAATCAACCCGCCTGGAAGCTCCATCGGTCTGGTTGCCGAAACGGGCCTGTTTTTGCAGTGCAGGCGAACTTCATCTCTGGTGGCCTTATCCTCACTTTTGTCGGTCAACACAACACTATGGAAATGACCAGACAAGCAGCCATCATTGACTGGCTCTCTAAAGCCTGTCACCAGCAGCCATTCACCGACCAGGAGCTGTCGACAGGCAATGCAGATAAAAGCAAAATCATAACTTTACTAGACGACACATGGGAACCCAGCCCTGAGATGAATTCCCAACTGCAGAATCCTCCTCCCTCATCCGAGAATCCCAATACCAGCACATCCCCGCCCCCCAACCTGGGATGGGGCTATGCCACATTCTCTACAGCCTCGTTAACAGCCCTCAAGGACATGACAACACAAACAAAAGACCTTGAATCCGACTTCATCTCAACCGACGACGCTGTCTGCGCCTTGATCTGGAAATGAGTAACGCGAGCGCGAACATCTCGACTTGACCCCAAGACAACATCAACATTTGCCCGCGCAATCGACGTCCGACAGCGTCTGGATGTTCCCAGCACGTATCCCGGGGCATTATCGAATATGTCATACGTCAAGTCCACACTTCACAGTATAGACGAACAGCCCCTCGGTGTTTTTGCATCACAGCTGCGCAGACAACTGGATCCGAACGTCCTAGATTTGGCGTACAATAACCCGTGCCCTCGCTACATTACTTAGTCGCTTGGAAGATAAGTCCAAGATCGGTATCACGGCGTCGGTAGATCCCACCTCGGGTATCATGCTCAGTTCGTGGGCGAAGGTGGATTTCAATGACCTGGAGTTTAATATCGGGCTTGGAAAGCCGGAGGTTGTGCGTCGTCCCAGCTTTATTCCTGTCGAAAGTCTCATGTATATTATGCCGAGGTCGCGGGATGGTGAGCTGGCTGTTGCGCTTTGTATTAGAGAGGATGATTGGGGGTGTTTAGGCGATGATCAAGAGTGGAAAACATACACAAGCTATGTTGGATGATCGGTTTAGTGTGGAGGTTTTCGGTGGTTTGAGGGTAGAAAGGTGTTCTAGTGTTTATAGTGAATAGAAGGGAGTTGGGTTCCTTGTTGAACAAAATGTTCTACAGCACTTTTTTTTTTCAAAAATGTAGTTTATCGAATCAATTCTTCCGGACTACGGTGTCATTATAGATATAGCCGGGCTGGAAAGGTTCTGCGAGGACCGCATTCTATAAGGTCCTAAGAGTCGACAGGAGAGCGATTAAACCTCTCCGACTCAGTCCGACCACGCAATGTCTGGTTCAGGAAATATCCCTCTTATCAAAATATGAGTTGCTGATCCTCCAGACAAACATATTAACGAGACATGCATCACCCCAATGTAAGCCTTCACGATCATAAAATAAGACGAGCCAATACACACGCTAACTCAAGATAGAGCCAAAGGAGCCTGTAATTATTTCTGTTGTTTTCTCCCCAACTCCAACCTATCCTCAATAACCTTCACAATCTCACTCCACTCCAACATCGCCCCACCCCCGGCATCCCCACAAGCCAACACCTTCGACGCCTGCGGCGGCAAAACCTCAAACCAGCCGGTCTCCTCCCCCGTCTCCTCGTCCCTCCTCACCCCCCACTCCTCCTGCAACACGCGAATCTGCTTCCCTGTCACCGGATGCCTCCACATCGCGGTATTCATCGCCGGCGCAACCACAATCCGCTTCCGCTTGCCATCAATCTGCCCATCAAAATCCCAAGCCCGACATACAGACGTGATCAGATTATCGCTCATCCCGTGAACGAGCTTGGCGAGGGTATTTGCAGAAAGCGGCGCAATGACAAGGATATCTGCCCACCGGCGGAGCGATATGTGCAGGATGTCAGCGCCGCGACGCCAGGGCTCTGGACCCCATTCTGCGCTGTCGTCGTAGACGGCTTCCACTCCGGGCAGAGATAGGAGAGATGCGACCGTCGGCTGTTCGGCGGATTGTCCGGCGAGGAAGTTCTTGGCGCTGTTGGTGAGGATTACCCGGATTGAGAGCTGGGGGGTGTGTCGGGCCAGGGCTTTGATGATCATGGGGATTTTGATGGTCGCGACGGACCCGGTTGCGGCTAGCAGGAGGTGCGTGCGGTTGTCGGAGACGGAGGCCTCCCAATCCTCGGAGGCATTTTGGTGAGAGGAAGGGGTCGTGGAAGACATTGTGGTTGTGGATGAACTTGTCGATGGTGTGGAGTTCAGATGTGCTGGCGGGTCGGTTGGGGTGTTGTGGGGGATATATATCTTGATCGGTCGGTTTCTTGAGATCGTGTCTTTGGAGAGATTTGGATGAGAAGTGGGGTGTGCGATAAGCAGACTGATTGATAAGGATTCGGATGTTATGAGGTCGTGGCAAGAGGTTGTTCACCGAGCTTAGCGTCGCTAGTTAGTATTTGTCGTTTAAGCCATCACAGGAGAGTCTGATAACAAAGGCGAAGGTGTGTCCCAGAGGTCAGGGATATTCAAGTTTCAGTTTGGTTCACGGCGTGTCGAGGTGGAACGTGTTGTGGGGGGAGTTGATGCGAAAGATTGAATTGGCGGGGGAATTTGGCATGTTGTGATTAGTGAGAAAGTGGACCTCTCTCCCACTTAACATTACTCAGCCATTTATGCCATCGAGTACATTAGCAGCACTGAATGAAGGATAGAAGGTGCTGGATGCAGACTGTTACTTATATGTGAAAGATAGTTTGACTAATCATATAAGTGTCTCTAAGCCCCCAGTAGCTGTTCATATATGCCCGTGTTCTAGAAACACTCTATGTCACTACAATAACACCCCTGTTCCCAAGTGGGAGTCATCGTATCATGTGATCCTGAAATTTTGTTGGGAGCTAGACTGCCATGGGAACTCAGGGTGTCATAATAATAGCCAGTGTGTCAATATCTTTCCCACTACACTGCTCTCTTCATAGTCCATTGCACACATTCTCAAACCTCGTCCATAATTCTATACAAATCAGAACCCTAGCAGTCTATACATCTACCCTCCATTCTACACATCACTATACCTCATAAAAAAGCCTTCCATCTCACCAAAACTCTGTATCTCCTCTCACACCCCCAAAATAAAAATCAAGCACACCCCCTCACCAAAAAGCTCCCCCCATCCAACAGCAACGTAGCACCATTAATATGGCGACTAGCCCTCGACGCCAAAAATACCATCGTTCCCGCAACATCCTCCTTGGAGCCAAGCTTCTGATCCGGGACCTGTTTCGCGACCGCCGCTAAACCGCCGTGTCGGCTCGTCAGCGGCTCGCTCATCTGGCTGGGCACCATTCCCGGAGCCACGACGTTGACGATGATGTGGCGGGAACCGAGCTCGACGGCGAGGTTTTGCATCAGATGGACGACGGCGGCTTTGGATGCGGCGTAGGCGTAGGCTGATAAACATTGGTTAGTTCATCTCATTGTAGATATGCGATGGGAATTGAAGTAAAGGGTATCGTACTTCCATAGGGTCCAACATCACCAATGACCACACCCGCCACGGAAGAGACCATGATCACGCGAGAGGGATCCGCAATTGTACCTTTTGCGGCGAGGAGGGGGGTGAATCTATAATCCACTTAATGTTAGCTTCCAAGCTTCCTTTTGATGGTAATAAGCAAGGGGAGCTGACTTCTGAATCGTAAAAAACACACTGTTGACATTGACATTCATGACCTGTGCGAAATCCTCTTCCTTGTAGTCCTCCAACTGGCCGATGAAGGTCGCTCCCGCATTGGCAACCAGAATGTCGACGTGGTCAGTTGTTTTGCGGACCTTAGAGACGATCGCTTCCAGACCAGCGACGGTGGAGACATCACCCGCGATGGGGATCGCTTGGCCTTCGGAGTGCTTGCTTGGGGTGTTAAGGGCATTGAGGGCTGCAGCTGCTTCGGCGAGAGAGCCTGGGGAATGCGAGATGATGTAAACTTTGGAGCAGCCGGCTTGGAGGAGACTTCAATTTCATTGATGGGTTAGTCCACAAGGGTGGTTTAAGTGCGGAGGAGACCGGACTTAACCACTCGCCGCGAAGAGCCCTAGTCCGCGGGATGCCCCGGTGACTACGGCGACTTTGCCGCTGAGGGAGAAGATGTTGTGGAAGGTGTCCAGTTGGACGAGGTCTTGGGGGGCTTCGGAGGTCATTTTGAAGAAATATGAACTGATTGCAATCCAATTGACCTTTTGCGAAAGGGGGGACAGTGGTCTAGTATATATGGGTTTATGTGCACAGGCGGGTTGACTACCCCGCATCGAGGCGGAAAGGTGGCGGGTAAGCGGAAGGCGGGTCTCTATGTTCAATTATGGCTCCTACGAGTCATTTCGGGATGGAGCATTCGATTACGAGACAATTCTCCACATTGATGTTATTTGCATCGGGGGCCAAGAGACTCCGGTTAAACTTGGTTGCAGGGAGAAGTAGTAACAGCTGATCATAGCATTTCCCCTCTACCATGCTAACCTCCTAACATAAACTTCTACAGAATCGGTCCATCGACTGTAAAGGTTGCTAGTTAGTAATAGTTCCAGATAAAGGAGAGTCTTTAACGTACTAATTGTTTTGATGGCCATCTTGCCGTCGGGACCCAATCCAGCCTTTGTGGTCTTGAACGCCTCATTCGCATCGGCGAACGCAAATCTGCGGAGGAAGAGGAGAATTAGCCAAGAAGTTATCTAAGCATCCAGACTGGGAGCAAACGACGTACTGGTGAGTAATTAGAGGTTTCAGATCAATCCGCCCTTAACGAACGAGATCAATGGCTAATGCGTAGCATCCTGGTCCGTACTACGCTGGGGTTAGCCTTAACTCTTCCTGGATAACCGCAAACGTACCCGTAGGCTCCCAATCAACTTCACTTCCTTGTTGACAAATATGGACATCGGAATGAGGTTGTTTGCTGGCCCTGCGCCGACCTGGACACAGGTTCCCCGACGTTTGACGATCCAGATGCCGGTTTGCACGCACACCTCGGCACCGGAACATTCGATGACGAGATCGATTCCTTCGCTGGGCTCCCCGAAGCCAAACTTCTCCATGATATGTTTCCCCTGCCAATAAGTTTGATTACTGGAATGTTAAACCATGCTAGGATTCACCAAGGGATGGAGCTTACATGACGCTTCGAATAGGTCATCATGTCCTCGCCGGCTTCCCGAGGAATCGCAAGATGGACATCGGTGGCGGCGTATTGTTTGGCAAATTCCAGCCTTTGGGGTTGCACATCAATGGCTAAAATTCGACGCGCCCCGAGGGCTTTCGCAACTGCAATAGTTCTGTACCATTGGCGGTTAGGGCACTGCACTCCTTGCTGTTGTACTTGTGTGGGATGTGCGCCACAACTCACAGTAGTCCAACCGGCCCAGCCCCTAGAACAGCAACATTCGCATTATGCGGCATTTTGGCAACGCTGTGGACAGCCATGACTGCTACAGCTAGTGCTCCCCAAGGAGGAGACCGACCCCCTTTTGACCGCGTTCTTCACGGAAATACACCCACATTTCCCGATCCTTGATCCGAGCTCTTTCGTACCTAGATTCGACCATGTCATGTTCCACGGTGCAGGAGACGACATCGACCGCGCCCTATGCTGTGTGATCTTGGCCCTGGGAAAGCTCGCGCTGAATCGCGCGGTACACTCGCCTGGTCACTATAGCGGGGACCCTGGGTTGGAATATTTCGGTGGCGCATATCACATTCTGACAACCCAATGGGTGACTTCCTTCGACTTCGGCCTTCCTCTCCCTTGTGGGTTGGTGTATCTGGCCATCTATCTGTGTTACATTGAGCGACCATTGCAAGGGTGGAAGCTCATCCATATGGCCTCCACAACCCTGCAGGGAATGCTGGCTCAGTAAGTAGTTTGCCCTGTCACAGACCATGGAGAAATCAAGTACTTATTTGACGAGGCTGAAACCGGAGTTCGTGACTCAGGAAGATCTCGACTGCCTGGGGCGGCTATGCTGGACATGCTTCCTGATTGAGTGGTAAGTACTATCTCTGGAACTTAGGACTACGGTAAGACCTTTAACGATAGTCAGTGACACATTGGCGGAGTTCCACCTACCACGCAGTGGCATGGAGATCGTCATCGATCGAATGCCCTTCCCCTGCTCCACAGACCGAATATACCAAGACGGACTGCCATTCCTGGCAATCTGCTCCATCCGACGCTTACTGAACCGTGTTCATCGGGTAATATATGCTGCTGAGGACGGACCTCGGGAGAAATCTTGGGTTGGGTGGGCGTTATCCCAGGTACCTGACCCGGCCATCTCCACGATGCGGTCGCTTGAACGCGTCTGTGCCGAGTTCGCTCGCCAGTTGGCCGCATGGCTGGAATCTTTGCCCACCAGTATACAGCCCGACTTGAGCCAGACAATCCCAAACGGGCTACACGATGGCTGGCTGCGGCTACGATACTGGTCGGCTCGGCACATCATCTGCCGTCCCTGTGCCATCTACGCTGCCACACTTCCCGACCACGCGGATGTACCTGGCTACGTGATGAAATACTCCGAGGTCTGCGTGGAAAGCTGTCGGAACTATATCGAGACTGCTGTGTATGTATTGGGTGAGAGGACCCAGTATACCCGGATGACTATTCAGGAGTAAGTAATTTCTGGTTCAAAATGTGCTCTAGCTCACTGTCGTCAGATCACTTGCTTGCGCCTTTGTGTTGGCCATCGCATCCGATAGTCACCGCCTCAGTCATCTAGTGCCGGATATCAGCACTCTGCTAGCCAAAGTCACCACTGCCACCCAGCGATGAGCTAGTCCAGGAACGAGTGCGGAATCAGTGGGCTTGATTCTGAATACCATGTGTCAGAAGCAGCGACTCAGGAAGGGGATGCACCGGGCTAGCTTTTCTACGCCTTCTTTGAACAGTGGGGGTTCACTCATGTAGAATAAATACAGATTTTGACAACCACTTTTGATGATAAAACAGAAATGCTGTTATAATCCTTCTACCAAGAGTTTTTTGTTGAAAAAAAAAAAAAACAATGGTATTCTGAGCGTCATGTCTCTTGTCTATAGAAACCCGTGTCCACTATCTACGCAAAATGCAGCTAGCCCTTAGAGAATACAGCTGAGGTACATGGAAAAGACGAATATAGGTTCTGCTTGCAGTACGTCCAGGCCTTCGACATACCTAGGTATTCCTCTAGAGTGTATCCAACACACTATGCCTTTCTCACAAGTTTGGCCGCAGCGAAAGCCAATACCTGGTTTCCTAGCCACAATAAAGTCGTAACTAGTTCGTAAAAGATCTACGTATACAATCTCTCCATCTTGTCAACAACATCAAATTGAGTAAATCTGCATAAGCCGCGAAGCCAAACAACCCACCCAGAAAATATTCATAATCAACTTATAACCCATACATACACAAACAACCCCACCCCCCCCTAATACGGCACCAACCCCGCCAACTTCTTCAACTGATCCGTCATGTCCGGCATCTCAGCCGGCCTCTCCCTATTCCTCGGATCGACCGACCCATCCGGAAGACGCGCCGTATTCGGCCTCGAGAAAATATTATCATGCGCCCAATGAGTCGTAGCCCCATACACCCCAAACACGCGCTTCTTGTCCTCAATCGCCTCCGGCGACGCCAACCTCGCCGGCGAATAACTCGCATAGATAATCGTCCGAATTACTTCACTCTTACTCGTCGGCTCCCCACCCCAATGCAACGTGCGACTATCCCACAGAATCAAGTCCCCAGGTTCCGCCTGCACCTTCATCGGGGACAGGCCCTTCGCCTTCCACCAGCCCATCTCCGCCTCGCTAAACCGTCTCCAATCTTTCGTCTCCCATGTCGCGGGGTCTGTATGTTCATCGAAGAACTCATCATACAGTGCATGCGACCCAGGCAAACACATCAAACTCCCAGCTTCCGGTCCCGCGGACGACAGATTGATGATTCCCTGCACGCAATACAATCCCCGCTTGAACGGGGACTGGTCCACGTGCGGCCAGGGTGCGCGAGGCGGCTTGTCCTGGCGGTTAGGGAATGTGATGTTTAGCGAGTCGAACGAGACGAACAGTTCGTCGGTTTCCCAGATCTTGGCAAATGCGGAGATTACGCCCGGCTCGAGCCGTGCATCCCACATGAATTTTTCGTGCACTACGCCGTATTGGTCGAAGGTGATGAGTTTGCTTTGCACGGGTAGGTTGGATGCGGTCCAGGTGCTGGGGTCGTCGATGTTGAATGCCGATGAGAATGAGGATGCCCATGCGAACGCCCGTTGTTGGTATTCTAGGGCTCGGGACTGCGGGATGAATGACTTGACTAGTACTAACGCGGGGAAACCCAGAAACCTCCAACCAGGTCATCTGCGCCAACACAATGATGCTTCCAGAGTACCGTGACCTCCTGGTTGCCAAAGCCAAAGAATTCGGTGACCAGGGCTGGGAGGAAGTCTTTAACCGTGTGGTAAGAAGCCCTCTCACAATTCGCAAACCAAGCTTCACTCACAAAGCAACAGAGCGTCCAATTCTGCGGCGACAACATCAAGAACATTACAAACCGAGTCCTCGCGCAAGTCTCCCCTACCCGTGTCTACAGCAAGGAGAAAGTCCTCGAACAATGCTACGCCTATGACCGCGCCTTCAAGGACGTAGGTATCCCTAGAGAGCGCTATGCCATCAAGATCTCGACCACTGGACCCGCCATGGCTGCCGCCGCAGAGCTGAACAAACAGGGACTTCGCACCCTGGGTACCTCGCTGTTCAGTCTTGCCCAGGCTGTAACTGCCAGCCAGGCTGGTTGTCTCTATATCAGTCCCTACTTTAACGAAGTCGCCGCCTATTCGGACGAATCGTTGATGCACAAGGGTCCTGACCCTGCTATGACCGTAAGTATCCCATCTTACCCCCTCCGCACCACTCCCATACCCAAACCCTAACAGCCCAAATCATAGCATCCCATGGCTCCCCGAGTCATCCACATCCTCGAAGCCTACGCCCAACTCTACAAAAAAACCGGCAAAGAACAGCCCCTCTTCGTAATGGCTAGGTAAGCCCCCCCCTCTCCCCTCTCCCCACCATACCCCACAACTAATACCCTTCTCCCCACCAGCAACGCCAACATAACCGAAGTCCTCGCGACCGCCGAACTCGGCTGCCAACACATCACCGTGCTAGCCGCCCACCTCAAGGAGCTCCAAGAAACACCCCTCGACGCCACCGCCCTAGCCAAATACCCCTTCCTTCAGAATCCCCCACCCAAGGAGAAGGAGGGAGCGTACTACAACAAGTACCAAACCCCGGAGCGGTTTGTAGGACATACTAAGATCGATCCGGTTGCAGGGCCGGAGTGGGATGGCGTGTTGGCGGATATTCATAAGGATTATCTGAAGGATAATGGGAACGCGCTGAGTGAGGCCATTGAGAATGATCCTGCCGTGGTGAAGAAGATGAAGGATGTTTTGGATGCGTTTCTGGAGGGTGAGGCTATAGCGAGACGGGCCATTGAGGAGGTGTTGACGGGGTTGTAGGATTTGGGGGGTTGAGTTGGTGGTGAGGTTGTTTAAACAACAGACCACACCACAAAAGCCACGCGACATGCATTGACTCTCATCCCACCCCACCCCCAGCAAACACCCTATCTGAATCATCACCCCCAACCCTGACACCCCTTACTCACTGCATAACAGACACCTCTCAACTCCTAGCCCTCAATTCTTATCCATGGCCTCATCATTAAAAATACTCCGCACTTCCGCCTCCTCATCGTTCCCCGTACGTGCAGCCACCCCACCAACAGTGGAGTTCTTATCAAAAATCATCCCGATCTCCTCAATAGTCAGCCCCTTCGTCTCCGGGAACAGGAACCAGATGAGCACAATCATCGTCAGCAAGATGGCAATGTAGACCGCATAGCTGGAAGCCATTAGCAACAAAAAAACAAAAAAAAGAGAGAACCTGGCTGAAGGACACATACTATCTCCACTCAATCGCAGCCAACGCCACGGGATTCACCCAAGTATTCACCGACACCGCCAAGGTCTGTGTGCTGATATAGATGGCCTGGCCCTTCGTCCGCAAGGAGAACGGCAGGATATCGACCGGATATGAATACGCAAGGGGCGTCCAGGCGATGGAGTAAGACCCGTAGAAGAGAAAGAGGAAGGGGATGGCTGCTATACCCATCGACAATGTGCCTTTTGTTTCGTAGGCTGATGAAAAGCCCATCACGCAAGTGAAAGCCATTAGCATCCCGGCGGTGGAGATGAGCCAGAGGGGGCGACGGCCGACGCGTTCGACGAAGACTGCAGCGGTGCAGGCGATTATCACTGTCTTTGTTGTTAGAATGATCAACAGTATTGTGGAAATGGTGATACGCACGATTCCACGACTGCAGTCCGATAAGCACCTTGAGTTGGATACTGGCGGACCCGATCCCGAGCGAGGTCAAGATGGGACTGAGATAGTACGAGACGATCCCGTTCCCGACCCAATTTGTGCCTACGGCAACAATGACGTTGATGGCGAGACGGTGGAGATTGCCCCGTCCTTTGAAGAAGTCCACGTATCGGATTGTGTTGCCTTCCTTCTCGAATTTCAGGGCTTCTTGGATCTCGTCTAGTTCGTAGGCGACTAGTTCGTCGTCTTCTTTGCCGTTCGCGTGGTATGTGACTAGGACTTGGCGGGCTTGGTCGATTTTACCTCTACTTGCGAGCCACTGGGTTGGGATCTGTTAGTTCTGCTTATTAGAATGGTGGGATAAAGAAGGTGTGTCTTACTCGTGGTTACTCGGGTATGGTGCATGTAATCAACAGCGTAACAACGGGCCCGACAAGCTGTACATAGCAGGGAATCCGCCAGGCCTAGATTGAGACATCCCAGACAGGTACTGGCGGAGATGACGGCAGAATTGTAGTACACACCGGTGTCTTGGGAAACGATCAGTATATAGACATTTTTGGGGATTACTAGGAGGGCAGTGCTCACAAAAGGCACCCATTTGTGCACGAAGTCGTGGGTGTGCAATCTCTTGCAATAGACTCGGTGCTACGGTCAGAACAAACGAGGTGCCAAATCCCATAATCACTCGGCCCCCGCAGAATTTTCCCGTTGATGTAGATCGACTCATGAGAATGGCTCCGCCAATCTGTGTGATGAGGTGGATGGATTAGACGACGGTATATCGCGGCTGGTATGAGGTCCGGGTGGATACGTACCACAAATACCGAACCAACCCACACACTGGCGCGATGGCCGAAGTAATACGCGAATTGGTCACTCGTGGGACTTGCTAGAATACCAGGGAGGTATCCAGCGGAATTCATTAGGCCGAGGATTGTGCTTGAGGGGTTGTCAAAGTAGGTCTGCCATGCCTCGATGGCTTGAAGTCCGTTGAAGAGACTTCCATCGTCTATAGCTGTCGTTAGGCTCCGCATCTGTTCTCTGATATAAGAGAGGCATCTTACAGCCGTTGAAAAATAGTGTCCCGCAAAGTCCAATGCAGTAGAAAATGTTCCATCGCAATCCTAAGTTTCCCAGACAAGTTCAGTCTATCCACTTTTCGCGTGCTATGGGGACACAGTGGAGGAGCGTACCCGGATCAAGCCACCAATTCTTGTTGGTGTTGTTCGGAAGAGTCCGATAATCGACCCACTCCTGCAGGACGGTGTCGGAGGCTTTGCCCGCCATGTTGGTATGTCAAGTTGAACAATGGAGAAAATGATTCCAAAAAAAAGGACTGCAAGCGTTCAACCCAATTCAATATCTACGTAAAAGCGTCCTTTTTATATAGAAGCCCTTTAAATTACTGAATTGAACCTTCTCCCGGTCGTCATACTACTTGCAACGACCAAGCATCTCATGACGCTGTAGACCAGAGATTCACGCAACCAATCAGCATCCGCTCGGTCTGAAGGATTAATCCGGGGTAATGCATAACACCCAGTCCGGGGTAGTGAGCCGGAGTATGTGAGGGGAAGAGAGGGGAAGGAAGAAGGGGTAGACTGTAGTCCACGTAAGTCAGGGTTGATGTCCGGGTGGTCCGAAAGGAGCTGGCGGGAAGGCGGGCGGATGAGCGGGAAGACATGGGATATAACCACCCGAGGCTTTCGACTTGAATATCGCCTGTGATTTCTGATTAGTGCTTTCTCGGTAGTCTCAGTGCAACATATATCTGACCATCTTATTGTACCAAGTTTGACTTTTGTTACGTCATCGCTCCACCATGATCAAGAACAAGCAGATTGAGGGCCGCACTGTCCCGGTTGAGTATGGCCATCAGAAGGCTGCCCCGAAGATGCAGTATGTCCGGCTGGGAAATAGTGGTCTGAAGGTATGTCTCAGGATGATGTGGTAGGGGTGATTGGCTGACTGTGGGGCAGGTGTCCCGCTTGATTCTGGGAACAGCCACTTTTGGGTCGAAGGCGGATGTGGCGTGGCGTATTGAGGAAGAGGAAGCATTGAAGCATCTGCAGGTGAGCATAGACCTAAGTGTTATGATTTGATGAATGTCACGTCTGACGTGTCCAGCGAGCCTGGGACTTGGGTTCAACACCTTTGATACGTCCAACTTCTACTGCAACGGGAAGAGTGAAGAGATTCTGGGAAAGTTCCTGCAGACTGTTCCTAGAGAGAATGCAGTGGTTATGACTAAGGTCAGTATTCACTTGTCTAACCCCTTTGCTTATTGGTGTCTGACTGCTCCCAGTCCCACTTTCCTATTGGAGATTCATCCAAGGCAGGCCCCGCTGGTTTAACCCTTTCATCTGGCAACAATCGCAAGGTAAGACCAAAAAATATTCTTTCAAGTCCCCTCAGAATCTAACGGTCTATAGCATATATTCGACAACATCAAGGCGGCCCTCAAGCGGTTGCAGACTGACTATGTCGATGTTCTTCTGGTAAATTCTCTCCCCACCTGCTATCAATACAGTCTAACATGTATCGGTGATAGCTACATCGCTTTGACTATGACACACCGGTATGACACCTTTCCAGTGGGATTTAATAAAGACCCACTCATGCTCGTTCAGATCGAGGAAACCATGCGTGCCTTGCATGATATCGTGCAAGCTGGCTATGTTCGTTACATCGGCATCAGCAGCTGCTGGGCCTGGCAGTTCCATGCAATGCAGAGTAAGTCTTCATTACGGCAGGACACCTACATAAATTCATCATGATCTAACCATCAACACAGATTATGCCATCTCGAACAACCTGACTCCGTTCATAGTCTGTCAGAACTTTTACAACTTGCTCTACCGCGAGGAGGAACGTGACATGATGCCTTTGCTCAAGTACCTGGGAGTTGGGTCGACCCCGTGGAGTCCCATGGCAAAAGGGCGTAAGTAAACCTCCACGCTTTATACTACACGTATATCTAAACCAAATCCCAGACTTGACTCGCCCGCTGGATCGGGCATATGAGACCGTCCGCTCAGTAAGCTATTCCGAGTCTTCTCTACTTCAACACCTTGCTGAGTTAGCAACAGACATCCGATGCCTATCATGACGAAGCAATCCTCGGCGCCGAATGGGAGAAAGAAATCAACCGACGAGTAGCCGAGATAGCTGAGAAACGCGGACTTCCGATGGCCAATGTTGCCCTTGGTAAGCACAACACCCACCACTTCATTTCTAATGGTTACTGTACTGACTTGTGCAAAGCATGGGTCCTTCATAAGGATTGCGTTGCAGCTCCCATCGTCGGGGTCTCAAAGATGGAGCGTTTCGAGGAAAATCCCGGCAAAACCACAACATCTCCCACATAATATTCGATAATATCTTGTTGAGGGGACATTCATTAAACAATTTATAGCGACCATTCTTGTTGGAAAGAAACAGCGCAGGAGCGCTTTCCTTGTTCTTCTTCCACCGTGCGCTTTCCGTGAGAGTAATGGGCATGTGGACCTCCACACAGTTGGCTAAGCCAGACAGAAGCCGATTCGATCCGGTTCTTGCTGCAAGATCCATGAGCTGGATATCCTTTACCTCCTCTAGTTTGATGTTGAACTGCTTGAAAAGAGCATCGGAGTCATTCCGGACATAAAACATGACCTTAGTCCAGTTGGAAGATTCGAGAGCGGTTCTCAGAGAGACTCCTGCTGTGCTTGTGGTGTTGAAGGCTGTTTGTCCCATTTTAGAGATAAACGGTATTGTTGGGGACTGCGTACAATGTTATGATCGAGATGGATCCGTGGCGGCTTAGGTTGGCTCCCTGAAGAGTAAGGTAGATACTAGAGAGCGAGTGGGGTATGTCGTCGAGGACATCGAGAAGGGGCGTAAGATTTTCTGCGGTGTCAATCACCTGGATGGACGGCTTAGGCAGCATGGCAGGCATGGTGTAGAGAAAGAGGTTGCAGAAGTGGATAGAAACAGTGACGTTTGTCGATGGATGAAGGATTTGGAGTTGATCAGATAGTATGCACTCAACAAAAGATGGACTGTTCTCCTATGCTCAAGACCTAAACATGTGGAAGGAAGAAAGTAGAAGAAAGAAAGTAGAAGGAATAAAACACATTGCTTAAACCTACTAGCGAGGTGAATTGCGAAGGGGTTTGAAAGATTCAATGCCTGATATGTATACCGGTAGGTCAAGTGAATGGAATATGGATTGACCTGGACTCTCTGCACATGTAACTTATACGTTGTATTTACACCTTCAATGCCATGTGAAATATGTTCATGGGTATGCTATGCCATATTCAATTTGATACCCAATCACTGCAGTTGAACATGTATTATGTCCGGCTTCATGTCCCAGTATCTCTCATTTATCACCCCTTCCCATATGTGTGTGTTTCGTTCAGCTGAAAGCAAATGCTGAAGGGTTTTGGGTGCTGCGCGCACGCTCGTGAATGCGTGTGGGGCTTAACCACACACCCACACACATTACTGCACGTAGGCCTTTCCTTAATGGCCTCAGACCTGCGGATAACCAATCACTTCATGGCTATATAGTCGATTCTCTCTTCCACACAGTGTTAGCAGCAAATACTATTTGGAATATTGCATCCCAGAAAATATTCTAGTGCGATGGACGGGGATATCCAAGGGTGTAAACCCATCTCCGATGCATCATGTTAGGCCTGTGACAACACCCCGGGGTGCTGATCTAACCCCTCCTGGGTTAAACCCACACTATTATTTCCTAATTCCGACTGAACAACATCCCTTCTACCTGAAGTCTCTCAACGGTTAGAATATTGCTTGGCACATGATACTGTGAGAAATGGGCTTGACCTTTGTTTCGGGGGGGAGTAGAAAATCAAACATTGGATTATTCATTTCCCAGGATCGGGCTTTCCCCCTTGTGATGGTGTGGTCCAATCCCGGGTTTTTACTATCCCTGTCTTATTCTTTTATCAGTGAACGCCTCTTTAGCTATGGACGTATTTAAAATTGGGTTGTTTGAATATAAACTTTGGAAGTAACTCAGTTACCAAAAATCAGGAAGACCCCGAGGTTTCAAAAAGAAATCCATTTCTAAGTCATGACATCAATCATTTCCCTCACACATCCCTTCCCACGTCTCCCCATCCTTCCTGCGAAGAAATATGAAGACGGTGTAGCCCCTTAGAAGAATTCACCATTCTTTATCATATCTTCCTCCCATCCAATGCAATCCCTGGCACTGTCTGGATAGAAGTCATCTTCCCAATCATCTCAAGAGCGATTCCATTTTTTTTTTTGGTTGGTTTATCAGGCCATGGTCCGAGTGCCATATGTTTGCCCTTCGGCTCGTATCCCATGCTTTGTGAAAGCCGAATCCTATCTTTCGTCGCATCCTGGACTTTCGATTTCCAATCGCTATTTAGTTTGCGGTTGTAGACGGCGTATAATCCCGGCAGAAGAATCACATCTTCAGCGCAGTATGGTATGATTTCTTCCTTGAACGGTCGCTCATTGAAGACTTCGTATCTGCCGCCTTTGTCTGGGATAAAAAGAGTATTGGTCCTCTCTTTCTGAAGCTTCCATTCACGCTTTCGTGTGGGCGAAATAGGGCTGTTGAAATCGATACACTTGGCTAGTCCAGACACAAGCCTTCGTGATCCTGTTCTTGTTCCAAGTTATATGAGTTGGAGATCTTCGACGCCATCAAGAGAAATGTCATAGTGGGAAAACAGTGCATCTGAATCGTTTCGGACGTCAAATAAAACCTTTTTGATGCTGGGGGACTCGAGAAGTGCTCGGAGCGAGGTTCCGCCTTCCTGCATGGGTTTGAAAGCAGTGTCTTTCATTGTGTGAATGTCTATAATATAGACTGTGTTGTTGGGAGTGGTGTACATTGTGACGATCGATAGAGAGCCATGGCGGCATAGATTGATGCCCTCTAGATCAAGGTAAACACTGGGAGTGGAAGGTGACGTAGGAAGGGTTTTCAGATCATCAAGAAGGCCTCTAAGGGTATCTATCGAGTCAACCACTTGAATACCAGGCTTATGTTGTTGGTCAGACATGGTGCAGGAGTTAAAGAATAAATTTGACTGTATGACAAACAAAGGATGTGGGCAGGGGTGGCAATTTATATTGCATACGACATTGAAAATGGTTTTGCATCATTTCTGCCTCATAGTTAGAACATAGACGCGGGATTGGGATCTTATACGGAAGGGAGACGAGGGGGGGAGATGGTTTATGATTACAGCCAACTGGCCGGAACTCGCATCCGGTGATCGTTTTGGCGGTTTCCGACTGATCTAGATAATTTCGTATTATGAACCCTTGGCACAGGGAAATAATAAGTTCCACTCCGAAAGTGAACCACTGTACCAGAGGTGGTCGGCCGTCAGGTAAGCAGAATGCGAGGTAAGCGCCGTTGTTACGTATTTCATCGGTGGTCTAGCGCGATCTTATCCCGGCAGCGGCATAAAGGGTGTTACTAAGTCGGGTCGCCAGCCATTCCTGGATAGATTTAGATCACAGGGAGTGTTGAATTCAAGGAATGTCTTTCTCCAAAACTGCTCTATGAAGGGCCAGAATATATCCACGACTAAATGTTTGAGACTATGATAAGAATGATATTTGAGGCTGAATTTTAGCCACAGTGCTGTCAGCAATCACGCTGATCTTTTTAGATCCTATGTTCCACTTCCGTGTTTCTTGAGTCATCGCATATGAAAATTATTAGAGAGACCCGCCAAACAGATGGAAATCCACCCTGTGCTGCTGACATGAGTGGAATACAGCAGAACATATTCATGGAATTAATATCCGTTCCGGAATCCAGAAGCCAGACAGTAACCATGTTCTTTGCCGTGTTTGCCACAAAGTGCAGATAGCGGGCCATAGCCCATTGGCATTGGTACAATTAGCGTCTGTGCCACAACCGTCCCAGATCCCACATGATAATATTGAGTACCTTTCTTTTGGAAATAGGGGTGACTCGGGAAGGTGACTCAAAGCTATGACTTACATATCATATTCAACCTCCATATCATCTTAAGGAATAAAAGGAGTATGTTAGCAGCTTCAAAGGATGATTCACGAAATTCGAAATTCTAAGAGACATTCTGGAATGAGATATCAAAAACTCAAAGTGCGGCAGCTTTGCTCAAAAGCAGGGTTCGGGCTAAGCCGTACTGGGATGCTGGCCCAGCAACCCTACACAGTTTGATTCGACCAATTTGAGAAGGTGCCTTCGGCTTCACATTTTTCTTTGTTATTCCATTTTAAATACAAGCCCTAGTAGTCAAAGAGATGCCATTAGGAATCTGTAGCCTAACGTAGTTGCCTCTTATTCTACAATTTCCTATGTTGAACGGTGGTCACCACACAGAGATCGCAACCCAGCTCAACATCACCTTATCAGACCCTTAGCTAACCCACATTTCTCTTAAAAGCTTCAATTTCCTGCATCAAATCTACGGTGAATCATTTACGTGCCGACTTCCAATCGGTTGTGGTACTAGTATTCAAAGCAGAAAAAGAGACGACCGACAGCGAGCCCAGTCTAGGTGCATGTAGCAGGCAGCGCAATCAAAAATCTTCAGCGGGTGAATACGAGGGAGACCCCTTGACTTGACGGGAAGGCGTGTGTGGGACGGTCCAATCCCCACGAGCCGTGTGAATATAAGCTTTTTGTCAGCGGTGGCCTAATTTGACTTTGGAAAATGCCTCAGCGGGCCGAGAGTGTGTTGTAATCCATCCTAGTTGAACCCTGTCTTTGTCGACGAGCTGCTTCAACTTCCTACCTCCTATCGTCTTGCTAGTCATCGCAGACATTTGGCTCTCTCCTCCTCGCTGATTCCGTATCGTAAGTTCTCTATAGGAACACTCGCCTTAGCTCTATACTTCGATGAATAGCCTTACCGTTACCGGCCCTTCGCTCGTCCTCACCCCTGAGGTGGCATCTCTCAGCTACGGATGCAACTGCTCCTCTGAATATATTCCGCCGTCGCGTCAGCCACCTTGATGGGGGTATTCCACCGTCCGAGTTTGTTTTGGTATGGCGGACCCTTGGACGAGATATCATGCTTGAATCCAGTCGTCTGATTGTGTTATTGGACAGTTTCGAATACGCACTTTTCCCTTGATTATCCCATCGCACTGTTTGCATTACATATATAAACCGAAAACCACAAACCATCCCTTATTGATATCACAATGGACCGCCTGATGAAAGTCCTCCGCAAGCCCGGTGCCAAACCTGCGATCGAGGGCATCGCGCCAACCCAACATTTGGATGATCACAATGCCGAGAATATCGCTGGATATGTTGTTGTGCCCAAACAAAGAATTCTTGACCGTTGGTTGGACTGGGTTGTTTGTGCGTCGGGCTCGAAGTTTGTTTTCTTCTTGATCCTGACCGGGTTGTTGACCTGGGCCCTGCTCGGCATTCCTTATGGGAGAATGGCTAGCTGGCAGGTCATCATCTCCGATGTGCAGGCGATCGTGAGCTATATCTTCGATTCGTTCCTTGTGCGCCAGCTACTCAATGGATACAATGATGAGATGGTGGCTTTAGCGCAAGTGCAGTCTCGACTTGCGACCCATGCGCGGATTTTGACCGCTCTTGCTCGAGATACATCTACGAATAGTCAAGCTCTCGCGCAAAGTCCACTGCCAGATGTTGCGAAAATGAAAACACCCCTCCCCAAGGAAAGTCGGTTCTGTCGCTGCATCTCCGCTGTCGCACACGTCTTAGGACATCCTATTATCGTTGTTCTGTTTTGGGTCGGTGTCTTTGTCTGGATCGGCATCGGCAGTCTCTGCGGGTGGAGCGATACATGGCAGCTGTACATGAACTCCGCCTCTTCAGCACTGATGGTTTTCGTGTTCGCATTTCTAGCCAACGTTCGTGAACAGCGCTCCGCATCTTCAAGACGGACCCTCGATGCCATCTTCACATTAGATTCAACTCTTGAGCTAAGATTAAGGTCTCTCACCGACGACATGCTGCCAAACATCGCGGTTGTCATCTCCGCCCCGAAGGTGAACAGGATCCAGCGTGCCATCTTCTACTACGCAGATTTTGTCGGTACACTCGTTGGTATTTGCCTCTTGCTTACAGTGATCATCGTCTGGGTCGTAGTCGGCCCTCTATTGCATTTCGATTCGAGTTGGTGGTTATTGATCGGCACCTACGCTGGCCTTGTCGGGATGAACGATGCCTTTGTCTTGCGGAATATGCAAATGCGTTTGGGAAGCTACGTGAGTGCTCAGTTCGATAAGATCCAGACTGAGGATCAACGGTTGTTTGAAGTGGCTGGGTTACCTGTTCCTGAGAGATGTGTACTCAACGACACGTCCATCGCCTATCGAGTATCAGAGACTATGGGCCGGATCAGCGCGCATGAGTTTACCGTTCTCGCGGGGTTTCTCACGATCGTTGGACTGATTTCAGGGGCGAGTGCGATGAGATGGAGCTTGACGGGACAGTTACTCTGCAATGTTCCACCCAGTTTGATCGAGTCCTTTTTCATGATCATTCTCATTACTGGGGATAATCTTATGGAGGATAGGAAGCTGGTTGACTTGCAGAGTATTTATGAGAGACGGGTCACTCTTCTTTGGTTTGCTGATGCGCTTGGACGGCGAAGGAATGTCGTGGAGAAAGCTCCTGTTAGCTCTTCTGTGGTTCACAGTCTTGTTGAAGAGGAAGTGGTTTAAAAGAGAAGGGAGTGCTTCGCTTCTCGAGGTGTGGTGGTGGTGCGGATGGAAGTTAGGGAACGTGGTACCCATTCAACAAATGTTTAGGGAAGGGCAATTCAACATGCCTAGTGGAGGGCGGTGGACCCTATTGTTTTGTACATGTTTATTTGATGGCTCTGCTTAGACTTGTCGACTATTCTTTCTGTCAGTATTATTTAAAAAATATTCTACTGTCCCCAGTGACGAAAACACCAGACAAAGAGATCAAAATAAAAATTATTAACGCGTGAACTTCCCCAGATTCTTCCAATTCACTCCATCGGACTATACCCCGTATCATGTCGCAAGTCTACATTCCCCATCATCTCCACTGTACTAGATCGATTCTCATCCGGATCCTGCTGACGAATACGACTAGGATACCACACATAAAAAACAATCATGACGACCAACATGGGAAAAGTATCGAAGATATACATGGGCCACTCATGCTGTAGCAAGTACTCCGAAGTGCCCATCGCGTATTCGATGACACGATATAAAGAGCGAACAATAATCAACGCGCTGACCCCAAACAACATCTGGAGAGTGCGCTCCCAAGGCAGATTGCGGTCGAAGCATCTCGATGTCGGATACTTCATTATCCGTTGGTAAAAGACGACAGCGGTCACCCCGAACAGTCCGAATGAAATAAGTTGGATGAATAGGCCGAGGAGAACGACGGCCTTAGCACCAGTGTCGTAGCCGGTGATGCTGAGACCAATGGATGATCCCTGGACCACAAATGACAGGATATCCCCGATCACGAAGGCCTTCGTCAGCCAGGTTATGCGGATAATGGAGAATCGTTCTCCCTTTAGGGCACGGATCACACGGCCCAGTGTCATGTATACTGATGCGGCAAAGAGGGCGGGCGCAAGAAGGACCCCGTCGTTTGATATCGCGTAGGCGAATAGAGATGCTGTGTTTTTGTGTGCGCCGATTCGGCCGCCGTAGCCGTATAGTTCATCTGTGTTTAGGAGCGTTTATTAGTTGGGGTGATCCGATTTGGGGGTTGGGGGTTAGATGAACTGACAGACTCCTCCAACGGCGAACGGTATACAGAACCAGGTACGACGGGTCTTGATCAGACGATAGGTGTGAAACACTGTTGCGACGCCAAAGAAGAGAAGAAAGACAACTGCGGCTCCGATATTGGGGACGTAGTACCAGAGGTAGTAGTCACCCCGGAATGGTTTGAGTTGAGCCATTCAGGATAGTTTTGAGTAGATGTTTTGGGGTCGGAGGATGGTGGGCAAGGGTATATAGATCAACTGTTGCCATGCGGGGGAGACCAAGGGATTTATTGAGCCCTGATGAAAAGGAAACACGTTTTGTCACTCCTGCCATGGTGGGAAAATGCTCGACTTTACCCTGATTTATATGGGCGAAGACAAATTGTTTCCCACCCAGCAGTACAAGATGAAGAAATGCGGTGGCCTGTGCACACGCGATGATCCCGAGATCCACTTCTTGGCTCCACCTCGCTCACAGCATCGTATGCACGTACCATTCCCCTATAGTGTTGAGTATCCTGGGTTCTCACTTTTTGAACACCAGCAGTCCATCCTTCGGAGGGAGTAGTCTTGGCTTCAACCATATTTATGATGGCTGCTTCCGACTCCCCATGCTAAATCGCTTCCACAGAATCTCTCTGTAAGCAACCTTTAGGCCAGGCCAGCCAAGTCTCCCACTCAGGGCCGAGATACTCTGTTATTGACCGGATTAAAAAATCTCCTCCATCTCCGAACACCCAAAAATCACGATGATAGTTCAACATCACGGCCCAATGGGCAAGAATCACAAGAGCCTCTGGACGTCCTAGAGCCAAGTGATCAAAGTATTCGGCGGGAACCTGAACGGTCCATGCAATGACAGCGGTGCAATTTACATTCTGAATTCCCTCACCGGGAGACTCTGTCTCGAACCGAAGCAGCTCAACCGTCTGTGTATAGTGCTCAGTGACGATGGAACCCAGCTTAGCCGCCTTTATTCTCTGCAAGAGCCCAGATCGGATTTCGCAACGCTGTGGATTTGCAGCAAGGGAGCTTCTTTGAACCAAGCTCTTTAGGCTTGGTTGGTTCAATGTTCTCCATGATCGTCCCGCAACTGTGCGCACACCCCTGTGTACGGAAGCGTACTGTACAAATTTGGTGAGGAATGCGCTCAACTCATCCTCTTCACGGAACCTCAGGGTTTTGCAAAGCACGTGGGAACCCAAGATTGACGAGAAGAGAAAGGCTGGGATACAAGCCTCTTCATCTATGTCGCCGATGGTTGAATTGAATAGGGAGATCGCATGGGTCTGTAGTTGCGTCGCATGGTAGTGATAATACTCTTTCTGGGACGGATGCACGAGGCCCAGGTGTAATGCCGCTAGTGCAAGGATCTCATTCATCAGATATGGGGTGGAAAGACCCTTTTGGATAAATATATCAGATAGAGCTGTGGATTCCTGGCTGTGGTTATTGAATGAGCTCATAACCTCCGTCGAGAAGTGGTGGAAAAGCTGGATTTGAAGCATAGAAGCAGGTGGTGATGTCTCCATCTGCGTTGTCTGACTGCCGACATCCGGAGATTCTGGGTCCCTCGTCGAAGAGACGGAAAGGGTCGACGAGGTGGTAGTCGCAGGAGAGGGTCGGGAGGGGTAGTGTGCCAGAAACCTTTTTTGACCAAACACGCATTCCCGTGCGGAAAAGCGGCATTTGTTGCACTGGGGTCGGGTTTCATCGCACTTTTGCAGGCTGTTATTTGGAATGGTCCTGGAAAAGAGAGTGGCGATGACGTGCCTTGATGTGCCGTTTCTTGCATTGAACACATCCGTCGCGCGACTTCGAATGAGTCTTGCGGGGCGGCATAGAAAGGGTAAACCCAAACAACGGGTATGACTGACTGGTAGATTGAAATATGGACAGCCTTGCACGTCCGAGGTTGATCTCAGCGCGTCCGTTGAAAGGGAATGGGGAAAGTAGTACGAGAAGTTTTATGCAGTCCGGGAAACGCGTGGCCGATAAAGTCTTGCCCTCGTCCTCGGAAGCACTGCGTATGCACGGACCAGGTCCTGGTCTCCAATTTTCTTACCCAATTACGACTCGTCCAGCCAGCCTATGTAGTTTTTTTTTTTTGGAATTTCATGGTAGCAGTGCTTAGCATATCTACGTGCTACCTTTTTCGTAATTCCAGCTTACGCCTGCCCAGGTCGGGTCCCCACAATAGTCATGGGCAAAAAAGCATCGCTCATGAGTATCGAGTCCCTACCTAGGTAATGTATTTGGTAGTAAAATACGATGTATCGGCTGAAGTCCGACCAATCATGTGGATTTAACAGCATCAGAACCGCTCTGCCGTACCGTACATGACATTCGATCGACACTCCCACTAGCGGCGGTGTTTATTCGGAGATTGCGGTCGATTTGCCCTACCCCGCCCGGCATCTATCAATATGGGATTCGACCGAACAACTTCACCCAGATCGGATTGTCTCTATTCGGGGATTGCGGTGGGATTATATCCAAGTGGTTTGAGTATATAATAGTCTTCAAGGCTCATATCCTCTCGACTTTCATCATTTTCTCTATTTCCAACGTAGCGACTACACTACCTCGAGCAATCCAACCAAGATGAACCCGATCAACACCATCCCTTACGAACTTCCCGCCGATGCACCCTGGCTGGGTGAGTGTAATTATGTACTGATAGACAAGATACGAACTGATCCGTTCATTTCTCGTTTCCAGTCACAGGCTGCTCAAGCGGCATGGGTCGTGAGATCGCCCAGCTCATCGCCAGCAAACCCAATCAGCGTCTCATCACGACAGCCAGAAACCCATCCAGTCTTTCCTACCTTCCTGAAGGCAACCCCAGCATCCTCAAGCTCCCAGTCGACGTCATCTCTCCTACCTCTGTCACCAAAGCCTTCGAGGCAGCGCCGGCCCACTTCGGAGCAAACTTCCACATTGACGTGCTCGTCAACACCGCCGGATACTCCCTGGAAGGCGATACGGAAGCAATCACGGAAGAGGAGATGCACGACGAACTCGAAACCCTCTTTTTCGGCACCTTCCGTGCCACCCTCAACGCTGTCAGGATCATGCGCCAGCACAAGGATCACCGCGGAGGTTCGATTTTCAACCTCTCTTCCGTGGCAGGTGTTTGCGCTTTTCCAGGTCATCCCTTCTAACATGCCAGCAATTTCGCTGTGGAGGGCTGGAGGGAGTCTGTTGCTCGAGAAATGCACCCGGATTGGAACAGTTGGCTTTCCCCCTGTCTATGCATTTGATACTCAGCAAGCTGATTCTTGATCTCTAGTTCACTTTTGCCTGGTTAAGCCCGGTGCCGTCAAAATGAACTTCGGAACCACTAGCAAAAAACACATCAAGCCGCATGAGGCGTACGATGGTTTTGATATGCCCTCGCGAGTCTTGGACGCCTATGTTGAGAAGGGCCTTCAGTCTAGTGTGGAGGTTAAGCCTGCTGCTGTTGCTGATACGCTGTATCTGGTTGCTAGTCGGAACGAGAAGATTCCTCTCCGGCTGCCACTTAGTGTTGCTGCAGTCCACCTCACCATAGCGAAGTTGCAGGGTCAGCTGAAGGATTTGGAGTCTGTTAGGTAGTTGAGTGCCCTTGATGCAGATCAGACGCAGTGTAAGCTTGAATAAGGGGAGGGGGGCTCAACACATTATAGAGGTATTCTAGAGGATGGGCTAGAGCAGTCTTTGATTTTTCGTTTTTGTCATTTTCGACTTGAGTTTTTTTGATCGAGTTCAAACTAACTATCCATGTACTAATTGTTTAAGATGGAAATCATCTCCGCAGAAACCGGTTATCTCTGACCTACAGACCGGCCCAGCCTGGTAGCATACTCAATAATGAATCATTCTGATTATTTAACTCCACGACGGTCATCTCCGAACAGGTCCAGCCAACTCAGTGAATACTCAATAATAAATTATTCTGATTAATTTAACTCTACAGTAGTTTTCTCTGATATTTTAACTTCTATAATCCGGCCCAGCTAATTAAGTAAATACTTTCTCTGCTCATATAAAATATTATATCTTTATTTAGTTATATTTTTTGATTATATTTACTCAGAAACTTGTTTTACCCTACTTTTACATTATATTTAGGATTTTATAGCTTTATTGATTTCAAAGTATTATAATCTAGATGTGATAGGATCTACTTGTCAGGGTAGGTCGCCTGTTGACTAGGTAATGAATTAACTATAAAATACTATTAATTTAGGGTAGAACAGATAAAGATAGTCTATATCTATAGAATAGACTGATTCTTTAAAAATTAGAGATAAATCAGTAAGACTTACTACTATATACTAAGCAGAGTACTTAAGACCCTCTGTCAGGGACTCTCTACTGATAATCTTATAACTCTATTAATCTGGATCCTCTATTAATAATTTTATAACTTTATCAATATGTTTATTAATATATTATACCAGTAACTCTGACTACTGTAGACTAGTCTGTTTTATTATAAATAATATCTTCCCGCTGGACTGAACCACCTGGATCAGTCTGTATAAGAATAACTTTATAATTACCGGACAGGATAAGAGTAGCAGGCAGCTGATAAAGATAGAATATTTAAAATTACAGCTGTATAAGTTTCATAAAATATTAATATAAAAATATCTTTAATATAGAGTATTTATAGGATAGAGAGTATTTAATAAATAATTATATATTAAAATAAATAAGAAACTTTTTTTTATATATTATCTTTTTTTTTTTTTTTTTTTTTTTTTTTTTTTTTTTTTTTTTTTTTTTTTTTTTTTTTTTTTTTTTTTTTATTTTCTTTAATATTTTAATTATAAAATTATTTTTTTTAATAATAAAATATTTTATTATATATAATATATATTATTTATATATTATTAATAAAAATTTTAATTTTACTGAAGATATTATATTTAATATTTAATATTATTTTAATATTTATATTTTTATATTATATTATTTATATACCAAAACTAAAAAGATTTATATTTTTATATATTTTATTGATTTTTTTTCTTTATAAAATAATTATAATAGTAATACTGGCTAGACTGTTATAAAAATATTAAATAATATTTATAATTTAATATTAATATTTAAGTAGTAAGTAAATATTCTGGATAATAAAAACTAGAATAATAAGATTAAATATATTATTTAAAAAGAGATTTATAATTTAATTATAATTTTTAATAATATTAAATCTATCTATACCTGTAAGTATAATTTTAAAAAAACTTAGAAAATAATATATACAGATATATACTAAAGTAAAACTAGATTTATTAATTAATTAAAAATATTTGTTTAAAATAATATATCTATCTATAATATAATTCCTATTTTTTAATATTTATTAATAGTTTTTTTAATTTTTTTTATAGATATTACTCCAGCTGAATATTTTAAATATAATTATATTTTATTCTTATATTTATTATTAAAAGATAATAAATATATTAATTAGATATCAGTGTTAAAGTATTATTTAAAAACTATCATTAATATAACTAGTAAATAATATTCTAATATTATTAAAGATTCTGTTTTAAAAGATAAAAATAATTTTAATTATTTTATTATAGATTCTCAGATTACTAGTCTTATTTAAATCTTTCTTATCTATATTTCTAATATTTAAAAAGATTATAGTCTTTATTTATATTTAGACATTAATTAAAATAATACTGGTTAGAATGATAACAGACTTAGAGTGGATTAACCTGACTGTTATACCTTAACCTTAACCTGGCTATAACCTGGCGGTCAGGTTAAAATATAAAAAAATTTTAACTGTATAATTATAGTCAGATTAAAATATAATCATTACTTTTACTGTTTATATCTGCCAGTCAGAAAGATTAGATATAACAGATAATTTAATAATTATAGATTAATTAGTAATATATATATCCCTATTATATAGATAATATATAAAATATAATATATTTTTAATTACAGTATAGTAATATTCTCTAGATTTAGTTTATTTATTTAATCTATTTAATCTATTTAATTTATTTAATCTGTTTAATCTATTTAATCTATTTAATCTATTTAATCTATTTAATTTATCTAACTTTTATAATCTATTTAATCTTTTTTTTTTTAATTTTAAAAAATATACTATATTTTAAAAAAAGTTTTTATAAAATCTAATATAATAAAAATAATATCTGATATTAGATAAATTATTAAGATTATACTATTTTTTATACTATCTAAAATAATAATTATAATAATAAAAAAATTAAAAAAAATATATTTTTATCTCTATTTAAATATATATAATATTTAAAAATTTAGATAAAGCTAGTTTCCCTATTTTTAATAATAATTTATTTTTTAGATTATTTTTAAGATTATTTATATTCTTATTTTTACTAATATAAAAAATAGTAATTTTTTTTTTTTTTTTTTTTTTTTTAAATATAAAAATAATTAAATCTAGATTAAGATTATTAAAAATATTCTAATATTTTTTATTAATAGTAAAATAATTAGTATATATCTAAAATATTACTATTTTAATTATATTAAAATAAAAACAGCTCTAGTATTAATAATAAATATCTTAAGAATTATTAAATAAATATTTAATATTAATACTATTAATATAAGGGGAACCTCTGGATTCATATAATCGACAGAAGTGCTTATAAATAAGAAGAAATTATTAAAGAAGAAATTTTTATATTATTAAAAAGATAGTTTTTTATCTGTTAATTTACTGCTCTTTTATATAAAAAATAAAGTTAGAGTAAGATATTAATTAAATTATTTTTTTAAAGTTAAAAGCTTTCTATCTAGATCTATAATAATACTTCCTATTTTTCTTCCGGCAGTAGAAGTAAATTATACTGTTATATAAGAATAAGTCCTACTTAATTATCTATACTGTAGTAAACCGGAATTATATATTATATAATAATAAAACTTAGTTTAATATTATTTATTTTAAAAATTTTTCTTTTTTTTCTATTTTAACTAGTTATATTATTATTATTATAAAAATATAATCTAGTTTAATTCTAATAATAAATTTAATATTATTTTTTTATCTGGTACTTCTAGTACTATATATAGTCTTCTAAATTATATAATATATATAATAATTAATTATAGAGATTATATATATATTTAATTTTATTTTATTTTATTTAGAAATTACTATCTTTATTTTATATATTATATTAATATCTAGATAAAAGATTATCTTTTTTTATATAATAACTCAGCTAATTTTTAAAAAAAAAAAAATTTAATATTTTTTTTATTATAAATTTTTTATTTATTTTAATATTTATAATAAATCTATAGTAACAGCAGAATAGATTAGTTATAAATTCTAATTTATTATACAGAGCTGATACTATACAGATTTAAACTAACTGATAAAATTATATAAATAATCTTTTTATTATTATTAAAAGAATTATCTATTATACTAATTACTTAAATTTTTTTTTTACTAACTTCAGACCGGTTATATAAATAATCAGATACTTTAAAAATACTTATACTTTATATAAATAGAAATTATACTAGTTAAAATATTTTTATTATAATTTATTAGAGAAAATATAATTTATTTTTAATTTATTTTTATTTTTTTCTTTTTATAATATTATCTAGAATCTTATTAATTAAATAATTATATAAAAATCAGTTATTAGTTTAGAATAGAAGTTTACTATATTATCTAGTTAAAAATCTTTTTTAAATTTTAATATAATATAGTTTTTTATAATTAGTAGTCTAGTATTATAGTTTTCTCTAAAATTAAAATATATTTAGTTATTATATAAGTATAATTTATTTATTTAATTTTATATTTTTTCTACTAGTTTCAGTTTTTTTTTATATAATATTTATTTATAATATTTTTAACTAGCTATTCTTTTTAGCTATTTATCAGAATTATAAATAATTAAATATTATCTATTATTTATAAAAAAAAAAAATTTATTATTATAAAATAAAAAAAATTTATATAAAAAATAGAATATATTTTAAAAAATATATTAAATTATATAATATATAAATCTATTAATTTCTAAATTATATATTTTATATTTTTCTAGTCTAGCTTCTAGCTCAGATAGTTTATATAAATATTCTACAGCTTCAGCTATATTTTATTATTTTTTTAATATTTAAAAATTATATTCTGTTTTTTATTTACTTATTTTTTAGTTTATTATTAAAAATAAATAATTAAAATTTAAATTTATTTTATTATTTTAAAAATAATTTATATAATAATTTTACTCTACTAAATTAGACTTTTTATTAAATATTTTATAAAACATTTTTAGTCTTTTTTAAAATTAAAACAAAAAAGATAAAATTTATAAATTAGAAAAAAAAAATTTATTCTTATAATAATTATTATATAATTATTTAAAGCTAATTTAGTAAGAGAAAAAAATTTCTTTTAATTTAATTAATTATAATAGATATAGATTTAAATATAAATTTTAAAAATATTATTTATTTTTTTTATTTAACTATTAATTTATAAATAATAAATTATTAAAAATAATTTTTATATAAAGACCAGTCAGCAGATTATAATCTATATTTTATTTATAAATTATATTCTTTTATTAGATATAATAGTTCTTAAAAATCTATATTATTTTATTAGAATTTATATTAAAATTTAAACTGTTTTCTTTACTGTAGTAGAATCTATTATTTTAAAAATTATTTCTTTTATAAATTTATTTATAATTATTAATACTATTATATAATTATTTAATAAAGATAGATTAGTAATAAAATTTATAGAAATTTTTTATTATAATTAATTTAAAATTAAAAAAGATTTTAATAGATTTTATTTTTATTTTTTTTAAATCTTTATTTTTTTATATATATTACAGTTATATATAAAATATTATATATCCTGTTCTAGATTTAGCTAGAAAAATTTTTTAGTTATTAATATTATTATTTATTTTTTATTAAGATAACTAGTTATAAAAGAATTATAAACTATTTAAATAATATTTATATAAAAAGATTTATTATTAAAAATTTATTTTTATTAGTAGAAAAATAAAAATCTGTTTTTAATATAATATTCTAATACTGATACTTTCAGATTTAAATATAAAAGAAATTATTATTTTTTTATTTTAAAATATTAAATAGTTTTTTAATAGATCTTATTTTAAATTTAGATTTTTTTTTATATATTTTAATTATTATATAATTTTATCTTCTACTCCTCTTTATAGCTTATAATTAAAAAATATTTAAAAAATATAATTAAATATATTTTAGTTATAATTAGAGATATAACTATATAATAACTATTTTCTAATTATTAGAATAACTAGATTATATAACTAATAATTTAAAAATCCTCTTTTAAAAATAGAAGATTTTATTTATATTAAAAAAAAATATTAATTTTTTTATTATTTTATTTTTTCCAGTATTAAAGCTGGAAGTTATATTAATTTAAAAAAAAATATTATTATATATATCTCTCTGTAAATCTTCTAGATTTAAAAAAATATTTAAAATTCTTATAATTAATAATAATTTTAAATCTTTTTTATATAGAGTATAGTTTTATATTTTATTTTTTAAAATATTATATAATTACTAGTAGCTTTTTATTATAAATTTTATAATTATATTTAATAAATAAATTTTTTTTTAAAAAATATATATATAACTATAATATTTTTTTATTATTAAACTGAGAGAATACTCTTCTGATAATATATCTAGAGAAATCTATTTTTACTATAATTATATAAAAAAAATTAAATATTATTAATACTAATTTTATAATAAAAAAAAATTTTAATTTATTAAAATTTAATTAATAATTTTATATTTAGTTAAATTTTTTATTTTTCTTAATTAATTTAGTAAGTAATTATATAATATTAAAAAAGTTTTAGATAAACTTCTAATAAAAATTAGTAAAATTTAAAAATTTTTATATTTTTTTTATTATTTAAAAAATCTTTTATTTCTGAATTATTTAAATTTTTTTAAAATTTATTATTATTTTTTTATCTACTTATATAATATATTTCAGATACTTTAATTTTTAATATTTAAATTTATATTTTAATATATTAAGATATAGACCTGTTTCTTATAATTTAGTAAATATTTTTTATATATACTTTCTATATTATATAATAAAATTATCAGTAAAAATAAGAATATTATTAATATAAATAAAATAGAATTTATTAAAATACTTTTATAAAATCTAATTAATATACTTCTGGAAAATATTTAAAATATTTATTAAATTAAAAAAAATTACTAATTATTTATAAAAGATTATTATCTATTTTTATTTTTTTATAATTTAAATCTTATAAAAACAGCTGATATATTAAGTTTAATAAATTATTTTATTTTATTAATCTATATAAAAGTCTTCTAGATTAAAAAAAAAAATATTTATTTTTTTTTATAATTATATTCAGAGTCTGATAATTAATATAAAATTATAATTTTTTTTTTAATTTTTATATAAAGAGAACAGGAGCAGCTGCTAAAAAATAGTTTATTTAAATAAAGTTTTTATTAAATAAATTTATAAAAATTTTTTATAATATAATTAGTTTTTTTTAAATTATATTATATAATAGTTTCTAGAGAATAAATAATTCTTATTTATTTTATTATATAAATTTAATCTTATAATCTATTTTTTTTTTTAATAAAAAGATAGTTTCTCTGCTTAGTCCTGTTTAAATAAATATAAAAAATCCTGATACTATTCTAGTAATTTTATATAAAAATTAATTTTTTTTTTTCAGTATTAAGATTTTCTAAATATTATTTATTATAGTAGTAAAAATTTATATATTATTTTTTTTTTATATAATAAATATAAGTTTTTATTATAACTGCTGAAATATTTTTAATCTTTAAATTTAGAAAAATTTATTTTTTTTTATTCTATATTCTAGCTCTTATTATATAAAGATATAATTTTTTTTATTTTAATTTAAAATAAATATTATTATAGTAGAGCCAGAGAAGTTCTAGAATCAGATTATAATTTAAATAATTTTTAAAAATATAAAAAAATATTTATTTTTTTAAGTATATTTTTATATTAAATCTTATTTATATAATATAAATAATTTATATCTTTTTCTAATTACTTTTTTTACTAGTTTTAATAGTATAGATATCTTCTAGAATTAGTATTATTATATAAAATATTTACTAATTATACTATAGATTATATAATTATTATTAATAAATATTTTTACTAAAATAGAATAATTAAATAATAAATTAATTATAAAAAATCAGAAATTTATATATAAATTTTTAAAATTTTATTAAAAATTAAATAAATATTTTTTAATTATTCAGAATTTTTATATATATTTTTATATAAAAATATCTAATTTTCTAATTTTATTCTAGATTTATCTGTAATATAATTTTTATAATTATTTTTTTTTTTTAGTTCCAGTAATTATTATTATAATTATATAAAATCTAGCTGCTGGAAGTAAGATATAATTCTAGATAAAATATCTGTTTTTATTATATTAAATATAGATACTCTTCTATCTATATATTTATAATTTATTAAAAAAGATTTATTTTACTCTTCTTTTTTTACTAATTGTTTTTATTTTTATTCAGGAATAAAGCAGAAACTGTTATTATATAATTTATTTATTTTTTAATTTAAGTCAGATATTTTATATTATATTTAATTTTTAAAAAATATTTACAGTATTTTTTATATAATTAAATATAAGATATTTCTATTATTATTTTAAATAAGTTTAAATTTATTATTATTTTAACTAATATTTTTTTTTATTCATTATTTTATAATATATCTTCTGTATCTATAAAAGTCTAATTAAATTTATTTAAAAATTTACAGAGAGTTCTCTTTCCTTATTTTATTATATTAATTTATATAAAAGTTTTTTTTTTATAATCAGAATTAGAATATATAAAATCCAGCTAGTTATAAAATTTAGAAAGAATTAGAAACTAGTTATTTTTTTATTATATAATAATCTAAAAAAAAAAATATTTTTTTTAATTAAAAATTTTATATAAAAATTAATAAAAAAAAGATAGTATTTATATAAATCTTCTTTATTAAATAAAGTAGAGTCCGGGTGTTATAAGTAGTAGGCTAGGATTAGTAGTACTATAGCAGGAACTGGTTAGATTATATAAAATTTATAGAATTAAATTTATAAATTTATTATTTAATTTACTAGTTCTTATATATATTTATAATTATTTATTTTAATTATTATTTTTCTCTCTGAGAATATTTCTGTAAAAATTTAGTAGAAGAAATAATTTTTAATATAAAAAAAATCTCTAGATTTATATAATTAACAGAAGTATTTATAAATAAAAAAAAATTATTAAAGAAGAAATCTTTATATTATTAAAAAGATAGTTTTTTATCTGTTAGTTTATTATTTTTTTATATAAGGAGTAAAATTAGAGTAAGGTATTAGCTGAGCTATTCCTTTAGAGCCAGGAGCTTCCCGCCTGGACCTGTAACAATTAATAATAACTAAAAAAAAATTTTTAATTATTTAATAAAAAATAAAAAACTGATTACAGCAAGACTTTTAGTAAATAAAAATATTAATATATTTTATAATATTTAAAATAATATTAATTTAATTAAAAATATTTTTATAAATTATATATTTTTAATATCTAAATATATCTTAAATTTTTTAAATATTTTAGCTGCCGGTAAGAGTTTCCGGTATTTAAAAATATTATAAAAGACTTTATCCAGATTTAATAGTAATCTAAAGATAATTAATAATATATTAATAACCAGATTCTGATTATAATAAAAATAAAATATTTTTTTAAAAATAATTTAGTATTTATAATACTAGTTAGTATTATTATCCAGCCAGATATTTTTTTTAAATTTTTTAAATTTTAATATCAGATCTATGATAATTATAATTATATAAATATAATTTTTTATCTAATAAATATAATAATAATATTTTCAGAATTTTTAATATCTATATTATAAATTTTTAAGAATTTTATTTTTTAGAATATCTACTTTCTTACTAGTTAATTAATTAAATAATCTAAATAATTAAAAAGATTATTATAAATATTATAGATTTTATAAATAATAAACTTATTATTTTTAAATAAATAAAATATAAAAAAAAATATATAAAAATTTAAGAAAATATTTTATTTATTTTTACTTAATTATAATAAAATAAAAATAATTAATATTATTATAATTACAGTACTAAATAAAACTTTTAATTATTTAATAAAAATTAAATATCTAGTAAATTATAAGATAAGTTAGGTTTCAGTAAGTTTTACAGTTAAAAAAAAATAATAGATTAAATCTAATTTAAATTATTAAATAAATAAGAATTTTTTATAATATTAAAGATTTATATTTATAAATTATATAATCTTCTAAATCTATAATTAAGAATTAGTATAATTAATATCTAACTTATAAAGAAAAATTCTCTACTTTCCAGAATTAATAGTAAGAAATAATCTTTTCTAAAATCTATATATAAGCTTGAAAACTGCTATTTTACTTCAGTCAGGAAAAGATATTAATAATATAAAATAATTTTTAAAAAGATATATTATTTTTTAATAAAATCTTTTATATCTACTGTACTGTATATCTTTATATCTTATAATATCTGGAAATTAAAAACTCAGAAACTAGTTCTATAAACTATTATTTTTATAAGGATTATAAAAAGGAAGTACTATTAGTAGTATCTAAATAAATAATTAATTAGACACTAAGTAAAGAGCTATTATAAATATTTATATATATTTTAAAAATAAAGTTTTTTTAATTATTACTTTTTTTAGGTTTTTATAGTCTATAATAAATAGAATTTTCAGAATTAAGTTTTATACTTTATAATTACTTATTATTTATTATTTTAAATTGTTAAATATATTTAATTTAAATAAATAATTAATCTTACAGCTTTATTTTTCTACTGAAAATTAAGTTCTTCTAATTAAATATAGTTTAAAGAATATTTTTTAAAATTATTAAAAGATATATATATACAGCTATTATTAAAATTTTTAGATACTGGATAGATATTAATTATAATAGACTATTAGACCAGCCCTGATTAAAAAATATTTCTTATTTTAACTAGATATTTTTTAATAAAAGATATAAATTATTATAAAATTCTGCTAGACTTCTAACTAGTATCTAGATCTTATACTAATAAGAATCTAGTTATAATTATTCTATTAATTTTATATAAATATAACCTGTTCTATCAGTTATTAGATATAATAACTAATAATACTAATAATAATAATTTAATATTTAATATAATCTTATCTGAACTCTAGACTCAGCTCAGCTAGAGCAGCCAGCTTTATAATATTTTATTTAATCCTGATCTTATAATAATTATTTAAAACTAGTATTATATATCCTGTCTTACTTATATAATTTAGCTTATAATTAATATTTTTTTATAAAAACTTCAGATTAAGATCTTAAACAGTACTGTTAAATATATATAGAAAAATTATAATAAAAATTTTAAAATCTCTTCTAATATTTTAAAAATTTTTAGAAAAATATATTCTAGAAGTATTAGGGGTTGGAAACCCTTATATATAGAGCTTGGTTACCCTGTGCTTAACAGATGAATAAGATAGATATTCTCTCCTATATAAGGCGTGGCGGCTAGTTAACTGTTGCTCAGTTAACTTGTGTTAACCTTTTAGTCTAGCGGGAAAGTATCGTCACGTGCTTATCTCTATCCTGTAACAAGAAGTTATCTATAAAAGATTAATATAGAATATTTTAAAAGCTATCTATAAAAAACTAATATAAAAAATTTCTACTATCTATAATAAAGACTGTTTAAATTAGTTTTTTACAGATAAAGTTTAAAAATCTTTTTTTAGTAATAACTAATTATATTAATTCTTAATTATAGATTTAAAAGATTATATAATTTATAAATATAAGTTTTTAATACTGTAAAAAGTTCCAGTTTATTTAATAATTTAAATCAGATTTAATTTATTATTTTTTTTTTAATTATAAAATTTATTAGAACTTAATCTATCTTATAATTTACCGGATATTTAATTTTTATTAAATAATTAATAGTTTTATTTAGTATTATAATTATAATAATATTAATTATTTTTATTTTATTATAATTAAATAGAAATAAATAAAATTTTTTTTAAATTTTTAAATTTTTTTTTTTTTTATATTTTATTTATCTGTAAATAGTAGATCTATTATTTATAAGATTTATAATTATAAGGGGAACCTCTGGATTTGTACAATCGACAGAAGTGCCTATAAATAAGAAGAAATTATTAAAGAAGGAATCTTTATATTATTAAAAAGATAGTCTTTTATCTGTTAGTTTACTGCTCTTTTATATAAGAAATAAAGTTAAAATAAAATATTAATTGAGCTATTTCTTTAGAGCTAGGAACTTCCTGCCTGGACCTGTAATAATACTTCTTATTCTCCCCCCGGCAGTAGGAGTAAATTATACTATTATACAGGAATTGATTCTACTTAATTATCTATATTATAGTAAACTGGGGTTATATATTATATAGTAACAGAACTCAGCTTAGTATTATTTATTTTAAGAATTCTTCTTTTTTTTCTATTCTAACTAGTTATATTATTATTATTATAAAAATATAGTCTAGTTTAATTCTGGTAATAAATTTAATATTATCTCTTTATCTGGTACTTTTAATATTATATATAGCTTTCTAAGTTATACAGTATATATAGTAATTAATTATAGAGATTATATATATATTTAGTTTTATCTTACTTTATTCAGAAACTATTATTTTTATTCTATATACTATATTAATATCTAGATAAAAGACTATTTTTTTTTTATATAATAGCTTAGCTAATTTTTAAAAAAAAAAAAATTTAGTATTTTTCTTACTATAAGTTTCTTATTTATCTTAATATTTATAATAAATCTGTAGTAATAGTAGAACAGATTAATTATAAATTCTAGTTTATTATATAGAGTTAATACTGTATAGATTTAAACTAGTTAATAAAATTATATAAATAGTCTTCTTATTATTATTAGAGAAATTACTTATTATACTGATTATTTAAATTTCTCTCTTACTAACTTCAGACTAGTTATACAGATAGCCGGATACTTTAGAAGTACTTATATTTTATATAAATAAAAATTATATTAGTTAAAATATTTCTGTTATAGTCTACTAAAAAAAATATAATTTATTTCTAATTTATTTTTATTTCTTCTTCTTTATAATACTATCCAGGATCTTATTAATTAGATAATTATATAAGAATCAGTTATTAGTTCAGGATAGAAGTTTATTATATTATCTAATTAAAAATTTTTTTTAAATTTTAGTATAATATAGTTTTTTATAATCAGTAGTCTAGTACTATAATTTCTTTTAAAACTAAAATATATTTAGTTATTATATAAGTATAATCTGTTTATTTAATTTTATATTTTTTCTACTAGTCTTAGTTTTTTTTTATATAATATTTATCTATAATATCTTTAACTAGCTATTCTTCTTAGCTGTTTACCAGGATTATAGATAATTAAATATTATTTATTATTTATAAAAAAAAAAAATCTATTACTATAAGATAGAGGAGATTTATATAAAAGATAAAATATATTCCGGAGAGTATATTAAATTATATAGTATATAAATCTATTAGTTTTTAAACTATATATTTTATATTTTTCTAGTCTAGCTTCCGGCTTAGATAGTTTATACAGATATTCTGCAGCTTCAGCTATATTTTATTATTTTTTTAATATTTAAAGACTATATTCTATCTCTTATTTACTTATTTTTCAGCTTATTATTAAAAGTAGATAATTAAGATTTAAACTTATTTTATTACTTCAGAAATAATTTATATAATAATTTTATTTTATTAAATTAGATTTTTTATTAGATATTCTGTAAAAGACTTTCAGTCTTTTTTAAGATTAAAAAAAAAAAAAAAATCTATAGATTAGAAAAAAGAGGCTTATTTTTATAATAATTATTATATAATTATTTAAAATTAATTTAATAAGAAAAAAAAGTTTCTTTTAATTTAACTAATTATAATAAATATAAATTTAAATATAAATTTTAAAAATACTATTTATTTTTTCTATTTAATTATCAGTCTGTAAATAATAGACTATTAAAAATAATCTTTATATAAAGACTAGTCAGCAGACTATAACTTATATTTTATTTATAAATTATATTTCTTTATCAGATATAATAATTCTTAGAAATCTATATTATCTTACCAGAATTTATATTAGAATTTAAGCTATCTTCTCTGCTATAGTAAAGTCTATTATTTTAAGAATTATTTCTTTTATAAGTCTGTTTATAATTACTAGTACTATTATATAATTATTTAATAAAGATAGATTAATAATAAAATCTATAGAAACTTCTTATTATAATTAATTTAAAATTAAAAGAGATTTTAATAGATTTTATTTTTATTTTTTCTAAATCTTTATTCTTTTATATATATTACAGTTATATATAAAATATTATATATCCTATTCTAGATTTAGTTAAAAAAATTTCTTAGTTACCAGTACTATTATTTATTTTCTATTAAAATAACCAGTTATAAAAGAGTTATAAACTGTTTAAATAATATTTATATAAAAAGATTTATTATTAAAAACTTATTTCTATTAATAAAAAAATAGAAATCTATTTTTAATATAATATTCTGATACTGATACTTTCAGATTTAAATATAGAAAAAATTATTATTTTTTTATTTTAAAGTATTAGACAGCTTTCTGATAAATCTTATTTTAAATTCAGACTTTTTTTTATATATTTTAGTTATTATATAATTCTATCTTCTATTTTTTTTTATAATTTATAGCTAGAAAATATTTAAAAGATATAATTAAATATACTCTAGTTATAATCAGAGATATAATTATATAGTAACTATCTTTTAATTACTAGAGTAACTAAATTATATAACTAGTAATTTAAAAATTCTCTTTTAAAAATAAAAGATTTTATTTATATTAAGAGAAAATATTAGTTTTTTTATTATTTTATTCTTTCTGGTATTAAAACTGGAAATTATATTAATTTAAAAAAAAATACTATTATATATATTTTTCTATAAATCTTCTAGATTTAAAAAAATATTTAAGATTCTTATAATTAATAATAATTTTAAATCTTTTTTATACAGAGTATAGTTCTATACTCTATTTTTTAAAATATTATATAACTACTAGTAACTTTTTATTATAAATCTTATAATTATATTTAATAGATAAATTCTTTTTTAAAAAATATATATACAGCTGTAATATCTTTTTATTATTAAATTAAAAAAATACTTCTTTAATAATATATCTAGAGAAATCTATTTCTACTATAATTATATAAAAAAAATTAAATATTACTAGTACTAATTCTATAATAAAAAAAGATTTTAATTTATTAAAGCTTAACTGGCAGTCTTATATCTAGTTAAATATTTTATTTTTTTCAGTTAACTTAGTAAATAGTTATATAATATTAAAAAAATTTTAAATAAACTTCTAGTAAAAATTAGTAAAATCTAAAAATTTTTATATTTTTTTTACTATCTGAAAAGTCTTTTTTTTCTAAATTACTTAAATTTTTTTAGAATTTATTACTATTTCTTTATCTGTTTATATAATATATTCTAGATACTTTATTTCTTAATATTTAAACTTATATTTTAATATATTAAGATATAAGCCTGCTTCTTATAACTTAATAAGTATTTTTTATATATATTTTCTATATTATATAATAAAATTATTAATAAAAATAAGAATATTATTAATATAAGCAGAGTAGAATTTATTAAAATATTCTTATAAAGTCTAATTAATATACTTCTAGAAGATACTTGAAGTATTTATCAGATTAAAAAAAATTACCAGTTATTTATAGAATTTATATTTTATATAAAAGATTATTATTTATTTTTATTTTTTTATAATTTAAATCTTATAAAAAACAGCTGATATATTAAATTTAATAAATTATTTTATTTTACTAATCTGTATAAGAGTCTCCCGGATTAAAAAAAAAAAATATCTATTTTTTTTTATAATTATATTCAGAGTCTGATAATTAATACAGAATTATAGTTTTTCTTCTAGTTTTTATATAAAAAGAACAGGGGCAGCTACTAAAAAGTAGTTTATTTAAATAAAGTTTTTATTAAACAGATCTGTAAGAGTTTTTTATAATATAACTAGCTTTTTTTAAATTATATTATATAATAGTTTCTAAAAAATAAACAGTTCTTATTTATTCTATTATATAAATTTAATCTTATAATCTATTTTTTTTTTTTTAGTAGAGAGGTAGCTTTTCTGCTTAGTTCTATTTAAATAGATATAAAAAATCCTGGTACTATTCTAATAATCTTATATAAAGATTAATTTTCTTTTTCAGTATTAAGATTTTCTAAATATTATCTATTATAATAATAAAAATTTATATATTATTTTTTTTTTTTATATAATAAATATAAATTTTTATTATAACTGCTGAAATATTTTTAATCTTTAGATTTAAAAGAGTCTGTTTTTTTCTATTTTATATTCTAGTTTTTATTATATAAAAATATAATTTTTTTTACTTTAATTTAAAGTAAATATTATTATAGTAGAGCCAGGAGAGTTCTAGAATTAGATTATAATCTAAATAATTTTTAAAAATATAAAAAAATATCTATTTTTTTAAATATATTTTTATATTAAGTTTTATTTATATAATATAAATAATCTATATTTCTTTTCTAGTTATTTCTCTTACTGGCTTCAGCAGTATAGATATCTTCTAGAGTTAGTATTATTATATAAAATATTTACTAATTATACTGTAGATTATACAGCTACTATTAATAAATATTTTTACTAAAATAGAGTAATTAAATAATAAATTAATTATAAAAGATTAGAAATTTATATATAAGTTTTTAAAATTCTGTTAAAAATTAAATAAATATTTTTTAATTATCCGGAACTTTTATATATATTTTTATATAAAAATATCTAGTTTTCTGACTCTGTTCCAGATTTATTTATAATATAATTTTTATAATTATTTTTTTCTTTAGTTCCAGTAGTTACTGCTGTAATTATATAAAGTCTAGCTACTAGAAGTAGAGTATAATTTTAGATAAAATATTTATTCTTACTATATTAAATATAGATACTTTTTTATCTATATATCTATAATTTATTAAAAAAGATTTATTTTACTTTTCTCTTTTTACTAATTTTCTTTATCTTTATATAAAGGGCTGTTATCTGAGTCTGGAGTACTACTATCTAGCTAGTAATTACTTTCTATTCTATATTATTAGGATTTTTTTTATTTTTACTTAGAGATAAAGCAGGAACTATTATTATATAATTTATTTTTTTCTTAATTTAAGCTAGATATTCTATATTATATTTAATCTCCAGAAATTATTTACAGTATCTTTTATATAATTAGATATAAGATATTCCTATTATTACTTTAAGTAAGTTTAGGTTTATTACTATTTTAATTAATATTTTCTTTTATTTATTATTTTATAATATATCTTCTGTATCTATAAAAGTCTGATTAAATTTATTTAAAAATTTACAGAGAATTCTCTTTTTTTATTTTATTATATTAACTTATATAAAAGCTTTTTTTTTACAGTCAGAATCAGAATATATAAAATCTAATTAATTATAAAACTTAGAAAAAATTAAAAACTAGTTATTTTCTTATTATACAGTAATCTAGAAAAAAAAATATTAGCTAGTTTTCTTTTTAAATCTACTATAAATATATAAGACTTTTATATCTTTAGAAAAAAAGATATTTTTTTTAATTAAAAATTTTATATAAAAATTAATAAAAAAATAATAATATTTATATAAGTCTTCTCTATTAAATAGAGTAGAGTCCGGATATTATAAGCAGTAGACTGGGGTTAGTAGTACTGCAGCAGGAACTGGTTAGATTATATAAAACTTATAGAATTAAGCTTATAGATCTATTATCTAGTTTACTAGTTCTTATATATATTTATAATTATTTATTTTAATTATTATATAATCTCTACTTCTTTCTCCGAGGATACCTCTGTAAAAGTTTAGTAAAAGAAATAATTTCTAATATAAAAGAAATCTCTAGATTTATATAATTAATAGAAGTATTTATAAATAAGAAAAAATTATTAAAAAAGGAATCTTTATATTATTAGAAAGATAGTCTTTTATCTGTTAGTTTACTGCTCTTTTATACAAGGAATAAAATCAGAGTGAGGTGTTAGCTGAGCCATTCCTTTAGGGCCAGGAGCTTCCCGCCTGGACCCGTAACAATAATATTTATATTAATCTTTTTAATTATCTGGATTACTTAATTAACTAACTAGTAAAAAAACAGATATTTTAAAAGAAGAAGATTTTTAAAAACTTATAATATATATATTAAAAATTCTGAAAATATTATTATTATATTTACTAGATAGAAGATTATATTTATATAATTATAATTATTATAAATCTAATATTAAAATTTAAAAAGTTTAAAAAAAATATTTAACTAAATACTAATACTGACTAGTATTATAAATATTAAATTATTTTTAAAAAAATATTCTATTTTTATTATAATCAGAATTTAATTATTAATATATTATTAATTATTTCTGGATTACTATTAGACCTGGATAAAGTTTTTTATAATATTTTTAAATATTAGAGACTCTTACCGGCAGCTGAAATATTTAAAAAATTTAAAATATATTTAGATATTAAAGATATATAATTTATAAAAATATTTTTAATTAAATTAATATTATTTTAAATATTATAAAATATATTAATATTTTTATTTACTAGAAGTTCTGCTGTAATCAGTTTTTTATTCTTTATTAGATAATTAAAGATTTTTTTCTAGTTACTACTAATAGTATTAATATTAAATATTTATTTAATAATTTTTAAGATATTTATTATTATTACCAGAGCTGTTTTTATTTTAATATAATTAAAGTAGTAATATTTCAGATATATATTAATTATTTTACTATTAGTAAGAAATATTAGAATATTTTTAATAATCTTAATCTAGATTTAATTATTTTTATATCTAAAGAATAAGAGAAGAATAAGATAATTATTATTTTTTATATTAGTAAAAATAAAAATATAAATAATTTTAAAAATAATCTAAAAAATAGATTATTATTAGAAACAGAGAAGCTAGCTTTATCTGAATCTTTAAATATTATATATATTCAGATAGAGATAAAAATCTAGTCTTCTTAATTTCTCTACTATTATAATTACTATTTTAGATAATATAAAAAATAATATAATCTTAATAATTTATATAATATCAGATATTATTTTTATTATATTAGATTCTATAAAAGCCTTTTTTAAAATATAATATACTTCTTAGAATCAGGAGAAAAAAGATTAAACAGATTATAAAAATTAGATAAATTAAATAAATTAAATAAATTAAATAAATTAAATAAATTAAATAAATTAAATAAATTAAATAAATTAAATAAATTAAATAAATTAAATAAA
>KZ825910.1:77852-129127 GCA_003184645.1 Aspergillus ellipticus CBS 707.79 | reverse complement strand
TGGAATATGGGGGAAAAGAGGAAGAGAAGAAAAGAGAAGAGAAGAGAAGAGGAGAAGAGGAGAAGAGGGGGTGGTGGTCGGAGGTAAATGGATGGATGGATGGGGTTCTTTGTTCGGAATTGCGTGGGTGAGTTGCATGCGCAGATCAAGATAAAGAAAAGACGCGACGACGCGATGGAGGAGGGCCTGCGCTAGGCTGGTTTGGGAACGGGTGGGTTGTTATCTTATCGGGATGGGGGCGAGCGGGATCACTTGGATTGGGTCTATCTACTTAGTATCTACTTGGTATGTATGCTACGGGGGGAGTTGGGTATGGAGAAGAAGGTGATTGTCGTCAATATTAACATTTTTATCTTGAAAGCCTATTCATACAGATAGTGGGATCTTCGTCCTCTGGGTTTACACCTTGTAGAAGCAGAACGCGTGGTAGAAGCCTGAACTAACTGTTAGCATCGTTATCGTCGCCTGTCAATCCGGTCGATCAAATCACTTACTGACTGCCTCCTGCTCCTCCTGCGTCATGTTCAAATCGCCGGTGTTGCGATCGCGCACCCCCATCCGCTCGCTCAGAGGGCCCAGTTCCGCGTCGTCCTTCTCGTCCCGCCACACCTCCAGGAACGGCTTGCGGTATTGCAGCTCCAGGTTGTATTCCTCCGTCAATCTGCAATAGTTAGCATCGCCATCATGATTTTAAGGCTGGTAAACTCACGCTCGGAAGGCTTCCCATGGCACCACGTACTCCGGGATCTCGCCCACGGCCTCCTCCATAAAGTAGCTATACTTCCATCCAAACGGCGGCCGGAATATCCCATCCTCGGGCGTCTCGCCTGGGAACCGCACCCGGTAGATCGAGTTCCCCCACTCGACCTTCGCGTCCTCTTCGACCTCGCCGTCTTCCGGCTCCACGTCCTTTGTCACCTCACGGTTCTTGCGCTTGGCGTTGACCTCCGCAACCTGGGCGCTGATCACATCTGAGTTCGGGCACACCCCGAGGAACCGACCACCTTTCTTCAGTGCACCGGCCACATTGCGCAGCATCTGCCGGGCCTTCTCCTCGCTCTCAAAGGCGTAATGGATCGCGAACATAGACGCCACCACATCGAAGCCGCCACCGCCCCATCGCGAGCTCATCACCGATCCGCCAGGTCCGGCGTTGGGATCAATACCCACCTGCTGCACTATATCCACCTCGCCTAGCCACTCGCCAAAGCAATCCTTCGAACGGAACTCCCCGTGGAACAAAGGCCCACGACGTCCTCCTCGCGGCCCCCGACCGGTACGCATACTAGCGTACCGCTCGCGCGCCTGGATGATCGACACCTCCGCCGGATCGAGGCCCACGTACAGATCCACCGGCTGCGGTGCCAGCTGCCACTTGCCCAGATCACCTCCCTTTCCGCAGCCCAAATCAATCACCAGGAGTCGCTTCTCCTCCGTCGGCGGGGGTCCCGTTCCATCAGCCCAATCCTTCGTGCCAACAGACCGCGTAACAAACTCCTCATCCGGCGAGAACTTCTGGATGAGCGTGCTCTTGACCCAGTTGTTGAAGCTGCGCAGTCCCTTAATCTTACTCTCGGTCTTGCGCCATTCGCGTCCGCGCTGCGGAACGGCGTTGTAGTGCTGCCGAACAATATCCGTCACCCCCCGGCTCTGGGAGTTCCGCACTGCATCCTCTTCCTCCGCGCGTTCTCTGGCCTCCTGGCGCCGCCGCAGAGTCTCTCGGTCTACTAGACCCATGCGGGCACCGCCGCCGGGTCGTTTGCGCTGACGCGCCGGGGCTTCCGGGGTCGGGGAACGGGGAGGGAGCAGCGGAGAGGGGGATCGGGGCGGAGCGGATTGATGGGATCCGGGTCGGGGCTCGTCGCCGTCCCGGCGGGAGTAGGCTGATGGGGGCGCCTGGCCGCGTTTGCGGTTTCTCTGGTGCCGTTCTTCGAGACGCTTGCGTTTGGAGACGGGGGCGCGGTCGGTCGATTGCTCCGCGGGAGGATCCTCGAGTCTGCGCTTCCGGTCCGCTGGGGGGCTGCTCTCGCCATAGTTGCCGTAGTCGTCGTCTCTGGAGTCGGGACGGCCGGAGTCGGAGCGCGAGTAGTCACCCATTTTGTTGGAGATGGACGGGGTCTTCCTGCGAGAAGGCTGAGACGGGGGTCGGGGGGTTGCGGAGTGAGAGGAAGGTTTGTCGGAGATACCGCGAGCGATGGGTGGCTGGACAGAGTCCGTGGAGGTCGCGGTGGACTCCTGAGGGGGCTAGAGCTCAAGGACCGGTCAGTGATGGATGTTTGATGGCTTGTGAGGCGCAGGAGAGATGATGGGGGACAGAGATTTCCAGCTGGCGACGCGCAGAAGTATTGCCGTGATCACCGCCTAGCGCCGCTAGAAGCTATTCGACTCCACTCGCCCTGGAGTACGGAGTACCCCGGAGCTTGCAAACAACACCACCCTCTTGACTCTACTACTTACCGCGAAGGCGTCGGTTCCCGGCGTCGACGGAAAGGACGAGGCAAGCTGCTGCGGTTGGTCCGCCTGCTGATCACCAGGCAGCGGGTGTTCCTCCCAGCGATCCCGCGCGGGATCGTACATGCTGATGCTGCCGCGTCCGCCGGCGTGCTCGTGCTCGTGCTCGTGCTCGTGTTCCTGCTCCTCGGCCATGATGAAGTGCGACAGGAGCAATGCGGTCCATGCCAGGATGCGAAGAAGATCAGATGGGCTGAACTGAAGAAGTCGCGGTGCTCTGTAGTCGAAGTCGAGTTGGCAGTTCCCTGGTTTAGGCTAGCCTCAACCGTGTTTCTCCTTGCCGCATCCGGACGTCCAGTGAAAGGAGGATTACATTGACACCTGAGCATACACGCCATGAAAAAGGGCTACAGAACTCGTGTTACAGCCTGGCATTCTCTATCGCTGCCTAAAAATCAGATGGTACCGCGGAATATGGGTCGTGAAACAGTCCTGTGCCCCCGTCCCTCCCAGTGTCCCCAGCGACTCTTGTCCTTCTCCAGGGGGGAACTCAATGTGGAAGTGCCTCACAATCGTGGCGATAAACAAGCGCATCTCCATCATCGCAAATGACTTCCCCGCGCAAGTATAGGTGCCGGTCGAGAATGGATTCAGCGCTTCTTTCTGGATGACCATGCCAGGCTGGCTCGACCATCTCTCCGGGATGAACTCGTCAGGGTCTTGGAAATTCCGTGGGTCTATAATGTTAGCGGCTGATCCTGTACAAGCAGCAAGTTCTCACCTCGGTGGATGGTATACGTTGGCACCGAGACAATTGTATGCGGAGGGATGTACACTCCGGCAGTGGTCATGCCTTCTGGGCCGGTCTCTCGCGGCACTCCGCTCATCACAGCCGGGTAAAGGCGCAGGCCTTCGTTGATACAGCCCTCCAAGTAGGTCTTCCCGACCAGAACCGTGTGGACGAGCTCGCCGGCTGGCACTGCGGAATCGATCTCCTCGCGTAGCCGCTGCAGTTTGTCCGGATGCCGTGCCAGGAGATAGAGCAGAGCACTGAGAATGGCTGCTGTAGTATCACTGCCCGCCGCAATCGCCAGCTCCGAATCGTAGACGAGGTCTTCCTCAGTCCCTGTCTTGAGATGGTCCATGTCAGATAGCGTGTCCTCGATCAGGTAGCTGAAGAGGTCGCGCCGGGTTAGTTCCATCTATGGTCGTCAGTACAATAAGTGTGATTGAGACGATGCACATGCCTTTCTTCTCTCTTCTACGGTCTGCGCACACCACGCGAGCCATCTATCCGTCTGCCGTCTCAATCCAACCATGTTCCGACAGAGCATGACTGACCAAGTCGCACACAGCAGCATGCTTCCAAATCGGCTTACATTCTTCATCTCTTGCAGCATGCGATGTGGGGCCCCATGCAGCATATTGAACGACTTGCCAAACGCCAGAATCCCCATGGAATCCCAGGTAAACCCATCGACCAGCTCGGTTGCCTCTTGCCTTTGGGGCCTGGAAGCGATGAGCTTGACGAGATCTTTGCAGTGTTCGAGAATATATGGCTCGTAGCCAGCCAATGCTGCCCTCGTTAGTTCCGTAGCAATCAGCTGAACTCGGACAAACCTCGTGAGCTGAAACCACGGTCCCAGAGCCGTCTTCTTTTGGAGTGGAAGGCCTTATCCCTTGTCATCTGTAGGGAGCAGTGGGGATAGTTCATATCGTAGAATGCCCCCTTGACACATGTTGTTCCAACACCGTAGATGTCCTTGATGGCGGACGGGTCATTGATTGAGATCTCCCGAGGCTCTAAGTCCAGTCAGAAACGTCTACAGCTCAAGAAGACGCATACTAATCCGAACAATGTCACCGTAGTCCCCATGGAGCTTCTGGACATGAAGGTGCCATTTGGCATCCACTACAGCGGATTTAATAGACCACAGTGCGCTGATAGATGCCAATCGCGGGCCTGGGAAGCCGCAAAGGGCATGGAAGAGGCTTCGATAGATAACGATAGACAGACAGAGCGAGATATCAAAGGTAAGGAGCGCAAGGGCGCTCCATTGGAACGCACTTTTGTATCCTAGAAAGACCAGAAATCCAAGGCCTGTCACAGGCCATGTAATGAAGCAGTTGAAAAGAAAGATAGCATTCTTCTCCCAGTCAGACTGGATGAAAAGTCCCAGGTGGGCCAAGACCCCTAAGACGCCTGATATCAGACAGGTTGTGATTATATTTTGTTCCATGATCTGAGCTTGAGATGTTTTGGATGTTTCATGTAGTGGCCATATATTGGTTAGTCTGGGATATCACACCTAACTAGGTTTCAAGGCCTCACAAATAATGATGGTCAGCAGGGTTACTCTTGAACAAAACAAATGAAGAGCAAAAGCTGCGTCCTTGGTGATATTCAGTCAAATAGGAGTCGATCCCTATGTGGATTGGGGGAACGAGTGCTCGTTTAGTTTGGCTGGAATCAGGATCTGTTTGACCTACCAGCAAAATTGCTCATCTCACCGCAGCTCGAGCATGTGCTTTGTTACCAATAATAGGATATGTTTCATGAACAAACAGAAGGGCACAGTGCTGAATGGCCTCCCTGCTCACTGCACAAGAATGCACACTGACAAGGCACGGTGCCTGAATCCTGTAGCACTTCTGGGACAATACCCGTGTGCTTGGAAGAAACCTGGCCTCTAGTGGTCGGGGAGTCATCCGGATACACGCCCTGTGCCTTACCCAAGACCAACCGTCAAGTGTGGAAGTTGCACAGCATCCGAAGTAGACATTGGTTGTGACAAGAGTATGAGCCAATTAATCACATCAGATGAAGGCCTTGTTACAGCCTCTGCATGGTTAATTTCCGCAGAGTTGTCCCGAGGGATATGGCAATGCGGTTGAGATTTTTGCCCGACTGAGTCTGTCTGTAGCAAGGACAGGCGATGGTCTATTTCCACTCCGAAAGTAGTCCCGAGGAATATCAATCCAGGCAATGGGTTCTAAATTTCCCCGATGCTTGATCAAGGATATACTCATACTCATAGCTGTGTAAGTTGCACAGAACTGACCCTCGGGCTTGCTTAGTCCCGGCTGTGCTCGATTTCGAAACCCTATCCCATCCTTCCACCACAGATAACGAGTCGGAAGATATCAGAGGCCATTCTTGGCCCGGCGATAGAGCGGCATCATATCAGATTAACAACCTTGCGTTTGTCTTCATGTTCGAAAAATATCCATCAGCCCATAGTCCGGTGGAATGCATCTCACTCAGAATACCAGCGTATAAGTAACTGCGTATACTCATTTTGCTCTAACGGTGTATGTGTATCGGCACAATTAAACCCAGCCATATCCCACGCAACAGCAATACCCCCAGTCGCTATAACATGCCGGAGACAAGTGAAACGGACCAGCCAACTATGACTGTTGACTTTTCAAATTCATTTTCTCATTCCTTCCCCATATGGCCAACCAGTCCTGTACGGAGGCGCTCGCGAACTTAAGCTCCGTAAAGCATGCATTGCGCACTCTTTCACTCTGAATCACGGCAAGTGCCCGGCGGATATTGCGCGGTGACCCGGTATCTAATGCACTAGCAACCCGGTGTCCTTCAGGCACCTCAAGTGCGAGAATAATCGGGTACGAGAGCTCCTGGTTGCGCAGGTCTTCTGCGAGGGCCCCCTTGGCCTTGGCGTACTCGGATGAGTAGACATTCTTACAGTCATTCTGAAGTTGGGAGCACCATCTGTGAAAGTCAGATTTAGGCATCACCCACGATCGCTGCAAGACTATAAAAGGACCAAGCGGAAGCCATACGCAAGAGTTGTCATGGTCTCATCCATCGTATTATTCTCCATGACCAGCTGTCCAAGCAGCCGGAAAAGGGCCCCTGTTTTCAATGAGGCCATTTTTCGATATGCCCCAACTCTCTCCTCTGGCCTGGCTGGAAGTTTGCTCAGTCCATCTCGTCGCCAGATTAGGGACATATCCTGACCCTCGAGGATCTCTTCCAGATTTTGTAGCAGGAACGGAGCCAACTTTGGAAATCGCTGGACGGTTTCATTAAGAATCTGCGAGACCCGGTAGTAAGCTCGGTTGGCAGTTTCCGAAGGACCGTAGATTCTGTGAGCAGCTGGCTTTCCTTTTCGGAAGTCACTGTTGTCGGTGATCTGAAGATGTTAGAATGAGATGATATTGCTTGGGTAGACATACATCATCCACCAACATCAGACATAAGTGGATCGCATCCATGATCTCCAACACCATTTTGTATTTGGCTGGGTCCACATCCTGAAGCGTCGGTGAAAGCTTGTGTACAAATGGCGCCCAATGGTATTTTCCATAAATTTGACGAATATAGTCATATGGGCACTCGAAGGATGTCACCGCCTCTGGCTTCTTTTTGCCTATCAGGAAGGCCTTCTTTGATGTCGGCCATAGAGGGGGCATCCGATCTAGAAGAACATAGCAGACCAGAGGAACAATTCCTAGGGTTGCCACCAAGGGGAGAGGCATGGAGGCAACGTCTGTAAATGCCGGCATGGTTTGCTCCTTGGTGAGACAAAGATGCACGGGTAGACGAATGTATACGGATCACAGTACGGAATCTGGATGATTAGGGACGGCCACTCGCCTATATATGTATGCTATAGACACATAAGCTGGCAGTATATCAGTTATCAATAATCAAGGCTCACCGTTTTGGGCAATGCTATTGCTCGTGCGAGTTACACCCTCGCAGCTTTTAAATCTTTTCACGCTGCGAGCCATGCTACTTCTCCGAACGAGTTGAGATGGTACACTGACTCTAGGTATGCTGCATGCATTTACAGCAGCACGGCAGCAATAATTGATACAACTCTCGACGGCCTCGGAGGGTTCCTTGGCCGTCCTGCAGGATATGAAGGACAGGAGAACACCACGGGTGATACGGTCTCATTGCATTTATTGCGGTCCTACCTGACAAGGAGCCAAGTACGTTGCGACTGGTCGAGCGTCATTGTACAGTGTTTGCATAGTTAGCTTGCCCACTGGGCTGGTACTAAGCCGTCGATGGCAAGCTGTGGTCGGTATATAAGCAGCGTGATGGCAAGACATTAAATCCTTCTTAACTTGATATTCTATCCTCCAAAGTCACTGCAATGGATGGTTTTGATAATTCCACTGCCCCTCCGGAGTATGTCGAGCTCAAATGGCTCGTCAACATCTTTATCATTGGGATGGGTGCTGGCTGGATCGTCCATTATGTGTGCATGGTGTACACATCCTTCAAAGACCAAACGTACGGCATGACCATTGCGGGCCTCTGCGCGAACTTTGCCTGGGAGATAGTTTACTGCCTTATGTACCCCGCCACTGGATTCTTTGAACGTGCTGCGTTTTGTTTAGGGTTGCTTTTTGATATGGTTGTCATCTATTCGGCCATCAAAAACGCCCCGAATGAATGGCGCCAATCTGCGATAGTGGGGAACAACATGTCCCTGGCTTTCGCAGCAATGACTCTCTTCTGCCTGAGTGGACATCTGGCTCTAGTAGCCCAGCTTGGACCTGGATTGGCTTACACTTGGGGTGCTGTTGCATGTCAGCTTCTCATCAGTGTGGGGGACGTGTTCCAGTTGCTGACCCGGGGGAATACTCGTGGGGGTTCATGGACATTATGGTGAGTGATACTCCGGCCCACTCGCTATCTGGCTATGCTTAGACCTAACTAGGATTTCACGATTCTTTGGGTCAACTTCGGCTGTCGGCTTTGCCCTTATTCGATACTTCTATTGGCCGGGGTCATTTTCCTGGCTCAATAGTCCTCTGATTTTGTGGGCCCTGGCAGTGTTTTTTCTATCTGAGATTCTCTATGGTGTTTGCTTCTTCTTCGTCAAAAGTCACGAAGAGGCCTCCCAGCAGCAGGTCAAGTATAAGGGTAAATAAACCCGTATCTTGGGCAGTTGATATAGGAAGCGGAGTAGTGGTGTTAAGCAGTGGACACATATGATTACCGACTTCATGATGGGAGGCCTGGGTGATTCCGAGATATCTGGAGTGTAACATAGAAAGTTACCAGTCCCTATACTGCTCTAGTGGAGGGATTCTTCATCCTGTGTCACCTTTCTAGTATGACGTGGTATCGGTCGGGGTTTGGGGTTTTGGTTTGCATCGTACAGGGAACTTGATCAATCTGGACTGAGTTGTTAGAGCCTGTAGGGGCAACTGTCCTGCTGAGAATAGATGTGACAAGTAAAAGGAGGGTAGACATACAGCTGCCTGGGTAAACTCTTGTCGGGTATCTAGAACAATTGTAACTCCAGCAGTCGACAATGCTGTGACGGGACATTATTCCTTCTGGTGGCACATGGTTAAGATGAACGAAGTACAATGTACCACAGGGGTGGAGTGATGTGATGGACACCGTCTCATACAGGGGGCTCTGGTCAAAAGAGGTGGAGGTGAGAGTGTGGCAGGAAAGCGACTCACGCCCACCGTGCCTGCAACCCAGGCAGGTGGGCTTTCTCGCTTTCGCCCCAGTCCCTCCACCCCCAAGTACCAGATACCACACCTTCTCTACCGTCTTCTTTGCAATCATTAAGACCCAGTATAGCTCAAGGATCAACTTGACATCACCATGGCCAACCCCCAGAGACCCTTCACAGTCATCATCGTCGGCGGTTCTATCGCCGGCCTGACCCTCGCCCACTGCCTCCAACGTGCACACATCAAACACGTCATCCTCGAGAAAGGGAATGAAATTGCCCCGCAGATTGGCGCCTCCATCGGCATCATGCCCAACGGCGGACGAGTCTTGGAACAACTGGATCTATTAGCTGACATCGAACGGATGGTTGAGCCGATGTATCGGGCCAACATCCTCTTTGCGGACGGGTTCAACTTTAGCAATATCTATCCGAAGGTTGTGGGTGATAGGTATGCTCCCTTACTTTAGTCCTATCATTTCCTAAGGTCATGGAGTATGTAGCTAAGATCCTGGGAGATTCGGATTCCCGATTGCGTTTCTGGACCGGCAGAAGTTTCTCCAGATCCTGTACGATAAGCATCGCAGCAAGCACAATATTCACACAGGAACAAAGGTGACCGAAATACGACGGGTCAAGAACGGGGTTGCTGTTGTTACTGCTGGTGGATCGGTCTACGAGGGCGACCTGGTTGTCGGTGCTGATGGGGTGCACAGTCGCATTCGGTCTGAGATGTGGCGGATGGCGGAGGGGGACCGGCCTGGCTTTGTATCAAAGGCCGAGAAGACAAGTCTGACTTCCTGTGTCTGGAACCAATCCATGAGAAGTAAGAGCTAACGTGAACCAGGCATGACGGTCGAGTATACATGCGTATTCGGGATCTCGTCACGCATTCCGGGTCTGGAGATAGGCGATCAGGTTAACGGAATATTCGATCATTTGTCCGTTCTGACAATCCATGGCAGACACGGCCGAGTATTCTGGTTTCTTATTCAGAAGCTGGACCAGAAGTATACTTATCCTAAAGTGCCACGTTTCTCCGATAAAGATGCCGCGCGGCTTCTCAGCCAGGTGAAAGATGTTCGGTTTTGGAAGGATATCACTGTAGGGGACCTGTGGAAGAACCGAGAGGTGTTCTCGATGACGGCCCTGGAGGAGGGTTTGTTCAAGACCTGGCATTATGATCGGGTGGTTTTGGCGGGTGATAGCGTTCATAAGGTTTGCTTGATCGTTGAATGCCTCCTATATTGTCTTTGAAACGTTGAACTGGCTGACTCGTTTATATAATTAGATGACTCCCAACTTCGGTCAAGGCGCCAACTGTGCCATCGAAGACGCTGCCACTCTGTCCTCCCTCCTCCATGACCTCGTCAATCTGCAAGGCGTCCACAAGCCATCGAACTCCCAGATCGACCAGCTCCTGCAGGAATACCGACGAATTCGATACGACCGGATGAAGGGTATGTGCCGTACTGCAGCCTTTGTCTCCCGACTTCAGGCCCGAGATGGCTGGTTTAACACTGTCTTTGGTCGATACTGGGGCCCGTATGCGGGCAACTTGCCAGCGGACATGGCCTCGAAGGTCTTAGCAGATGCGGAGGCCATCAAGTTTCTGCCTTTGCCAGAGCGCTCGGCCTCAGGATGGGAAATCTATAAACAAAAGGGGGAGAAAAACCTGCATGTTGTATGGGTGGTTATTTTGTTCAGCTTGCTTTTTCTGGGATGGTTCCTACGTTTTGCTGCTCAGAACGGATTTTTTTACACCTGGTGATACCTCTCATCTTCACTCATTTTCAAGGATAAGAGGAGTTCTTTAAGAATGGTCTACTTTGTTATTTGATGTTTATAACACAGCTTGTCTGTCATGTAAACAATGTATGATCACGAAAAATAGCATCATGAAAAAGGCTATGAGTATGCCGTAAACGCCACGCTGTGAGTAATGACACCCAATAAATGCAGTGAGTATCAACCTAATGCAGAAATGTAAACATGGAAAATGACAAATGATATCACTGAGAGGACTTCTTTCTCGGAGAATTGACATTCAAGACCTGTCTCATCCGACGCAGCTTCGCCCACCATTCTCGATCGCTGGCCTTCTTGGCTTCATTGTTTGTGTCATCGAAAACTGGCTCGTCCGTCGACGGCGCTTCGGAGACAGCTCGGCTGTCCACAGAAACAGTTGAGCGAATCTGCCGACGATGTCGCACTTTGAGCGCCCGGCTCAACAGTTCCCACCCACAACGCAGATGCTCGATCTTCTCTAACGCCCGTCCAGTGCCGCTCTGAGCCTTTCCGTTCACCCACGGACAATATTCCATGTGCTCGCCAACTACGTCTAACGAGTCATAGAGAGCGGCATCTCCGTTGCTCTTTGGCTTGTACATCCATAGGCCTAGGCGTCGGAAGCACACGGTACAGCTGGCCAGACCTGCTGTTCCGTCTGGGGCAGCATCCCAACCAAATAATGCCAGCGTAAAAGCGTTTCTAGATATGGATGGCTCGGGCTTGGAGGATTCAAGGGCAGTGTCTTTACTCCCGTTGACTCCCTGAGGGGTCGGTGACTCGGGAGCCTCTGTGTCGGTTTCCTCTTCCGGGCCTTTGAATTCCGTTGGTAGTGTTTTGACAAGGGTCTCGATATCGAACGATTCGGGGGTCTGAATGACGTCTTGTGCGGGCAAGTGGTCGGTCATCTTAACAAGATTCGAATAGCGTTTCCTAAAGCCGGAAATTGCCGTTTCGGGATTTGCGAGCGGTATACGGTGAATCGTAGCTGGACGAGTTAGCTAGAAACCTCGATGCGGGATCTCAGCGATAACGTACCATCGCAACCCTTGTTCCTCCACGGGCAAGTCTCTCCGTGTCCCTTGGCCAACATATCTGCGTACTCGTTCACAAGTTGAGCCCCTAATAACCATTAGAAACCAGACATGGATGAAAGGCAGTCATCCCACTCACGAACGTCCTTCCTTTCCTGCACCTTATCGGCATCAAAGCCATCAAGCTCGTCCAACTCATCCGGTAGCTTAACGACAACAGAGCCCCCGCATCCCCCAACGCATGTTATCCGGGCCACATCTGTGCAGATCCAGCCGCGCTTTGCCCACTCGACCTCACTGATCGCAGACGGTTTCGGGGCCCATCGGTCTACACGCCGGAATGTCTCCAGTCGCTCGAGAAAGCGCTCGCGATCCCACGGAACAAAGCTCGGACGGGAAGTCGACGATACGGAGGAATCGCGGGAACTCGGGCGCGCGACCTTGAGGATCGAAGTGCGCGCGATTGAGAGATTGTTGGTGTCTACCCGAGCTTTCTTGGACGATGTGTCTTGCGCTGTCGCGGATGGTTCGGGGGCAGCTGATTTCGTGGAGTCGAAGGTGGAGGGTTTGGTTAGGGACTCGAGGACTCGATGGAACTTGCGCTTCTTTGTCTCGACCGCGTAGGACATTTTCCGAGGACGAGGGAGAGCTGGGATTGCGTGAGTGGGTAATTGGCTGCTGCTTTGGCCTTGGGTTGTCGGGGAGTCTGGATCTCGACGCGGGCGGTCATCCAGCTGGGGGGCGCTATGCCGGATCGGGTAGGAACATGTGCCTTTCATGCCTCAGGCACGAAATGTGTACACTGTCACTGCCTGGGTGGGGTCAGGCAGTGATACTAGATCACGCACACTCATCACTCCAACACTAGTTATCCTGCAGCCCGTCAGGAGATCTTGGGCTCATTCATACCTTCCAGTTTTGGGCGGAACAGCTCTCAGTGCCAACAATGAATGAGCACACAGTACTGTTATAACGAACGTGAATCTCTAACTTAATCCAACCATGCTTCACTCTTGGCGATAACAAGTGCAGTCAAACTGTCAGGGTGTCACTATGTTCCACTCAGATCTAGGAGAAGTTCGCCCAAAAGGGTATTCTATGATACTGCCTACAGACGAAACTAATACTTGCGGGACTCAGAAATAAAAGCTTAGTCTGAGTCACACTCCTGAAACCTATCGAAGCGCTGGTTGCAGATAATCCATATTCAGATATTCCGGTCAGCTTCTGAACCAACCCAGAACGCGGGGATCGAGTTGAAGCGCAGGTGGCGCGCCGTGGGGGTTTCCGCAACCCCGACACCCAGCGCGCCCAAGCCCCGGTAGCCACGCATCACGAACAGCTTTCCTCTTTGGCAGCATCCTTTCAAATGCGGGGTACGGTTGCATCCGAGACGGGAGGGAGGGCGGTATCCGTTAGTAATAGAGAAGACCTTCCAGAGACAGTCATCATTCCAATCGGTGAGTAGCAGTGAAAAGTACGGGTGCTAGTCATGGCTCACCTGAGAGGAGAAAAAGTGGTGCTAAATATAGTGAAGCAAGGTGCATAGCATACGTATGCTTGTCCGATGCCCGATCCTCGGATTTAGATCCAACTAAGCTTTTACCCCAGGAATAGTGTCGGGGCTTACTACGCCATCGGGGATAAGAATATTCATCGCTGGGATTGCGAGCCGCAGCATGACGGCCAGCATCGGAAAACATCGATACCGTTTATAGCTAAGACATGCGCATATGTCAGGCCAGACATTCCGGAAACCAGCAGATAGCTTCTCCGTCTTCTTATAGGTCAAACATAGTCTGTGTGGTGCTTAATTGCGTACGTATCTGGCTGTATCAGCTGTTTGATTTATGCGGTTTTGTGTGGTTTTATGACATATCATGGTGTCTTCGCGTATTCTCCAAATATGCATGTTCCAATCCACATATCGAATACGTTGAGGACTGGACGCCTAAGAGGAGTCCGCAGTGTATAAAGAAGCGGATGTCTTCCTAGCGATATTGACATTGATAAACAAGACACTCGCTCAACAACTTTCAATTCTCACTTCACCATCACTACCCTCAGAATCATGAGACTCTCCGCGATTGCATTGCCTTTTGGGCTACTGGCCTGCCGCGCCCTCGCATACGATGCTTCAATCGTGAGGAATCCATCTTTTATTGTCTCTGGCCAAGAAATCCACTAATATTCCCCTCATCCCAGGCCATCTCTGGAGTCCCGTACGCCACTGAAACCGATCTGCCAGAAGGCGAGGTCCAGGTGCCTATTCTCGATACCACAGTGACCTGCACTGTTCTTCCGTTTTCGTGAGTGTCAGGAATGCAAGACTGAGATTCCCTGCTATGATCCTACCTTTCCATTGACAGGAACCTTTCTAATACCACCTGGAGAGTGAAAAATGCAACCTTGTTGACAACTGAGACTCCTGAGGGCTCCTCATTCACCTGTGCCTTTTTGGCGTAAGTTTAGCTGCATGTAGGGATATATTCGAGTCGGCGATTAACAAATGCAGGGAACCGTGTGAGGATAATCTTGGAGAAATCTCCCCCGAGAAACCATCTCTTATCTTTGAGGATGCCACGCAGGCTGCTCAGTGCTGGTGGGCATAGATGTGAACATGTCTTGTGAAGATGTATCATCCAAATATAGTGTCCAGCTAGATTCGGACTTCTGTGAGGAAGATTACTGTTCTGATGTCCGGGAGGGGTGGAGGGTGGGGGTACAGTTAGGTATATAGTTATGGCATCAGCTTTTCATACACTTGCGTACTTGTAAATCTGTTAGTATTGATGCGAAAGAAGATTGTGGCGAATATAGTATCAAAGGAGAAGCGACAGATGGTCACTATCCCCTTCTTCCCTTTGGCCTTCTCAAAGTAGGACGCATAATTTAAGCTATTCACGTTTAGTATACTTTATGAATATCTAGCACTCACTGAAGTACCAAATCCGGAATGCCTAAATACAAACGTGAAAGTAACAAACAAACTCCTTTTGGTTAATTATTTAGTATAAAGCTATGAATCTATGAAACAAAGGGTCTATCACCAAGACAAGCTTCTATTATGATGTGCTGGTGACCTTTTCTTTCAAGAGTAAATATTCAAGGAAAATACCTTTAAATACTGTCGCTGAGAATGTTTCTCTCCGGTCTTTCTGCCATCTTGGTTACCTCCCACCCTCTCTTACCTATAAATACCCACCTTCAACAGCCTCATCGCCAACCCAGCCCATCACTTCACTGCCCTCTTACTCCCTCTTACCACTACAAGCTGAGTGGAATCTTGAAGCTTTTAAGACCTTTTAACAGTATGGTCGTCCCTTTTAGGCTTTACTCTGCTAACCGTTTGTCGTTTACAGTCTACACTAGCCTATCTTTCCATCAACTACTCGCAAGACATCTAGCACAGATATCAGAACATGGCCACCAACACCAGCATGTCTGCCGCGCAACGTGCATTGAGACTGCCTGAGATTTTGTGCATGATCTTCGAGTACTTGCTGTTAGAAATTTCCGAATTTGACCGGCATATGAGACTCTTGGAGCCGTCAAGGCCCCGGAAAAGGGTAGCCCTGATTAGCTGCGCCCTCGTCATCTCGGGGGGGGACGATTTCGAAAAATATACCCAGATCATGGGAAACATCCAGTTTCCAAAGTTGCGGTCGCTATACATGTCGCTTCATGCGGGTGCTGATGAGCTTCATGTGCCTTGTATGCCGCATAACCAAATCGAAACTCTGGTGATTGATTTTTATTATACGGACGAGCATCTGAAGCAGGCTGAGAGTGTCGTCCGCCAAGTCAAGGTATATTTATTCGGTATCTATGTACCCGGTCATGTTCTAACCCCTGACAGACCATTTTTCCACATTTGAGAACCCTCTGGTTTGTTGGATACCACCCACTAAGAACACACAAACTGGAACGTACGGTTAACGAACTTGTGCGCCTCGGACACTTCAACAATACCAAAATCACCAAAGTGGGTACACTGAAACAGCCCTACTACAATATCCTCCGGGCTCTGAATGACGGCAGGCCCGACAAGTTTTTAACGTAGCAGCAAGCACACTGTCTGGCGATTGGAGGGGCAGCTCCTGAGGACGAGGACACATCAGCAAATTGGCATTTCGTGCGTGTCTTTACTTTGGTTTAGTTAGCAGAATGCGAAGCAAATATTCCTAAGATCCTTTGAACACGCCAAAAACCTCCTCACCCCTCACCGGCTCAACATGTCATCCTTCGTGTATCTCCAGCCCAAACTAAGACGCCTGCTAGTCATGAGACAGCGCCAGGATTGGTCAGCCCCGGCTAGCCCTAATCACAGCTTAGTTCAATCCCAGGAGTATAAAGACCCAGCTGATCCCCCCAAAGCCAGCATTCCCCAAACTCTTGTATCCTCATCAATAACATACATCCTCGAGTCCCATGCCCGTCCAAACCGCCTATCTTCAACCCTCTTCCCACATAACCACACCACCATCCGACACCATCCGCCATCCTCCCGCCCCGCACGCACCATGTCGCCCCCTCCAACAACAACACCACCACCACCAACCGTCTACCTCATCACCGGCGCCAGTCAAGGTTGATTCTCTCCTCCCATCCGTCCCCTCCTCCCCCCCTCTCACATTAACCCTCAAAAAACCCCCAGGAATCGGCCTCGCCCTAGTCTCCACCCTACTCCTCCGCCCCAACACCACCGTAATCGCCACAGTCCGCAACCCCACAACCAGCCACCACCACCTCTACTCCCTCCTCCGCGCAAGCACCTCCACCCTCCTCATCCTCAAAATCGATGCCTCCTCCCCCGCCGACGCCGCCGCCGCAATCACCCACCTCCAATCCCTCACCACCGCCAGTGGCTCCTCCTCCCAAATCACCCACATCGACACCGTCATCGCCAACGCCGGCCACTACGACGACGCCACGCACCGCGTCGACTCCATCCCCCTCGACACTGTCCAGAAGCACCTCGACGTCAACACCCTCGGCCTCATCCGTCTGTTTCAGGCGGTTTACCCGCTGCTCAAGCAGAGTTCCAGGCCGATGTTCGTCACCGTGAGCAGCTTCCTCGGGAGTATTTGGGGAATCGAGGAGGAGTTTTTTCCTGGTGCCGCGTATGGCCTGAGTAAGGCTGCGGGGAATTGGGTTACCAGGAAGATGCATGTTGAGAATGAGGGGTGGGTTTGTTTTATGGTGCATCCGGGGTGAGTTTTTTCTCTCGTTCTTTCTGTCTCTCTCTCTCTCTCTCTCTCTCTCTCTCTCTCTCTCTATCTGTGTGTGTGTGTGTTTGGTTTGGGTGTGGGGGGTATGGGGAATGGAGAATGAGGAAGAATTGGGTTGGGCTGGGCTAATTTGTTTTGTTTTGTTGGGGGATAGGTTTGTGAAGACGGGGATGGGCAATGCGTGTGCGAAGAGCATTGGGCTTGATAGTGCGTTTACGGAGGTGGGCGAGTGTGTGGAGGCGCTGGTTAAGTTGGTAGGTCTTCACTTCACCTTTGTGGTCTTGGTGATGGATAGGTGTTAATAGGTTTTTTTTAGATTGATGGCGCTACGAGGGAGACGGTTGGGGGTCGCTTTATCGGCTGGAAGGGCCAGGAGATTCCGTTTTAGGTATGGATATCATTTGTCTGCGGGTATTATGCATGGGGGTCGGTCAGGGAAGTAGTCGGGTTTATTATATACGCGAGTTAGATTGTGTTTTGGATTGCACATTGAGAAGGCAAAATGGAGTAGATTTTCGCAATCTATACTAAAGTCATCGTGCGCTTTTCTTGTCCAAAAACGGTTTTGTAATCATCTCTCCACGGTCTATTGTCCATGTCCTGTGGGTCACTGATAATAAAGTGGCCGATTCTCTCGTACATGATCCCCCCCTCAGCCACCACCTCCTTCAGGACCAAGCCTTCCCAGCGACCTAGCCAGTCATCCTCCGTCAATGGTAAAAGGGAGCACGTGGCGCCACCTTCTGGATGATCCTCTGGGTCATCGATATCTACTTGGAAGTGGTATGCTTTGATATCACAAGGCGGCTCGCCCACGAAGACCGGCGAGCCTTCAATCCACTTGACGTCTGCGGAGTGAGCCTGCAGAGTAATGCTATGCTTATCACCGAGAATTGTCGGATGGTAGTTGGTTCCCAAGAAACCGCATCTGCTAATGAAAAAATGCGCGGAGGGGGTTTCAAAAACAGACTACCCTCCATAGATGCCCAACTCCAGCTGGGGGTGATTTCTCGCCTCTTGTCGACTTCCTCCAAATCCAATTTAGATTGGACGATTCGTCTTGGCGTGCCCTCCCGTCGCTTCATGCTCGGCAGTGGGGGCTCAACTTGCCAGTTCAGACTGGCCGGTAATAACCGCCAGAAGTGCCCGGCAAGGTACGTATCGTCAAGGGCGGTCTGCATCCGTGTGGAGATAGCAGAGAACGCGACTAACTTGTCCTTCTCGGGATATGTGAGGCTGCGATCCGTATACTCCTCGAGAATCCTCCACCAGAACGATTCCAGTGTTTCCCTATCAGATGTGGCTGGGATGACTTTGTCGGTGAGGCCGATTATATCGTCTGCTGGGGAGTTGTCTGCTATGTGGTTCCGAAGGCCCCTTGGAAATGATTCGCATGCGTTGGGCATTTCGGTACAATCCCAGAAGAATTCACCGAGACCGAAACTGAAAACTCGAGGAGGGAGAAGACGCTCCTGTAGACCCCACGCGTGGAGGGCTAGAGGCTGGTCATATAATGCGTCACTATAATAGTAATTGGAAAGGACTGTGTAGGCAGTAGGTTCTTCTTTTTCCTCCTCTTTTTCTTCCTCTCTGTCGTATCCTGTTGCCTCTACTTGGAAAGGCGGCATGGTCGTATGAGGAGAACACTCGGCCAGACAGCTTTCGCCTGGTTGTGCTGCCCTGAACAGAGATAGACAAATGATGCTGTTCGAGTATACCTCCTGCATCTTTGCGGACTCTTCTTGCCAGTCCTCGGTGCTTCCCTGGCCACTTTGTATAATGCAGAGGGCGTCGATCCAAAGATATCGGATTGAGAGACCGCGGAGGACCTCAATGGCTTCCTGAAAGCGACAGGGAGCTGGGAGTACATAATTCCCTCTTTAATGCTGGACACATTCGATGCTGTTAGACAAATAAAGTTTGGATCGGGCCCCAGCAATAGCTCAGGACTACATAGGGGGCTTTCAGCCTTTCCTCGATAGGCGAGACAAGGCGTATTGTAGACTCGCGTATTTCGAGCAATCGCCGAGGATATGCTACCGGTTCATGGTTCTTCTGGCAACTCTCATGATGGTTCAATCAATTGACCAACCATCCCTGGGCGACTCGACTGGCTTCAGAAACCGGGATTGCGGATTGTCCATGTCGGATGCCCAAGTCCGCAGTGATGTCGGAGCTGGGCACCATCTGAAGGAGCCAGTATTCATCCGTCGCATCCTTCCCATCGTTTTGGAAGATGGACATGTCGACAATAATAATCCCCCTCGGCTGAGTTTGGTAGAGGCGGTATGTATAAGGCTTGGCCATGCTGTTCTCCAGAGATCCCGACTTCTTCAGGGCATACTGAAGGAGGGGCTGGCAAATGTAGCAACCATCTGCGGCCGATTCGAGCAGGGATGCAATGTCTGCATGATGATCACCCCAGTCTGGGGACTGGAATATAGGCAAGCATACATCGCAGATCATTCTTCACAGTCTTGGGTTTTAATCTGGGGGTTAAAGAAGGGTGGAAATGCCGAGGGATGCCAGCCCCGCGTTAGGGGCAGCCTTGCGCGGCTAGTCAGCCCTAGGTAGTCCCGCCCAATCGACAGGTCACTTCAGTGCTTTTCAAAGATGTGCCGAGCGATCGGATTCTGGGCATGGCCTTGATACTGTTTACCATTCCATTCCGAAGATTAGAATTTATACATTTTAAGCGATATTTACTTCCAAAAGCAGATGTTCAAATTGTATAAATGAGTTGGCCTGTGGGGCTGTGATCATCGAGCCACTGAGAGCAGATGAGTACACTCCCGTCAGTATTGTCCCTTGGCTACTCCAAGTCTCACGCGATAGAAGGGCTCTTCAAACTCTCTGCGAGAGCGACATATGATCCAGTCTTTATCTCCTCGATGATACCGGCCTTCTTGGGCTCCCAACCAAGTTCTCTCGTCGCCTTAGCGCCGGATGCACGGTTTTCCGCGCTGATGAAACGGGCAAAGAACTCGCCCAACTGCGACACGGCAGTGTCAAAAGAGATCATCCGCACCGGAAGACCGAGGATTTCTCCCATAGCCTCGGATAGCTGACCAAATGTCACGTTATTTGATGACACGCCGTTAAATATGTCACCTGCCCTGGCCTTTTGGGCCGCCAACAGATACAGCGAGGCAGCGTCTTCGACATGCACGGCAGAGGTGAAAATATCACCTGGATCAACACAGGTGACTGCCTTCGAATTGGCGTACATCGACATGAATAGCCGGATACCGCTACCCCCACGACCATAAACAAATGGAGCAAGACGAATAGCAGAGACTTTGATGCCTTTCTCGCAGAGTTTGAGGTTGTTTTGCTCGGAGACAATCCGATTATTGAGAGGTTTCTCCGATAGAGGAGATGTCTCATCCGTCTCGGCGCCAGTTGCTGCAACCACCAGCGAGCCAGACGTGACAACGAGAGGTTTGTTACTCCCTTCTAACCCAGCACCAATGGCCTCCACGGCGGCATCGTCGATGCGGATCCGTTCATCATATGGCATCTGGAAATTGTCTGTAAGAGGATCGGCGAGATGCATGACAATGTCGGCCTGTGCACTTTGCTCGCGCAGAACATCGAGAGACATGAGATCCCCTCTGACGGGCACCGCCCCCAAGCCGATCAACTTGGCGTCACCCGCCTCGCTTCGGGATATGCTGTACACTTCGTATCCTTGAGATATGGCCTGTTCGACGATGGTGGAGCCGATGTAGCCACTACCACCGGTGAGGAAAATGCGTTGCTTAGCCATGATGAGTGGAGGATTTGAAGGTAAAGCACAAATTATTAAACTGATTCCGCTTGCATATTCTTCTCCCCAGATAGGGTCTGGATTGTTGAACTATATAGCCCGGGGGCAATCCGCAGAACCACGGAGTTAAGACCTGTTAACACCGGGGTCTTCGGGGTTGGTTCGATGCCGTAGGCATTTGGTTGGATACCGTAGGGATTTACGGAGTGTACACAAAACAAAAGTGCCAGTTAGATTAAAGGTCGAGGAGCAGGCGCGTGTTATCACTGCATATCCTGTCAGCTCGGAGCCGTGACAGTCCGCCATGGCGGCATAAACCATCATGCTAGCAGTCAAACTAGACACTGGGTGGCTGCGATGCTGCATAAGCGCAATGAGCAATCCAGGCCATCTTGAGTGCATCATCTAGTAACAGCAACTGCATTATCCACCGAAGAATTGAGGGAAAGGATGTCAAACTAGTGACCTGGTCAGGCAACAAATTTATAGTACATCTCTACAGATGCGTGCAAGGCACGAGGAAGATGCAGGAACACGCATCTCCCAACTAGCAGTAAACACCTGCCGTGATGTCGTGATGCGGAAGCGTTGGCCCAGCGGATGGGCTGATCGCCGGCAACAAATTGGCGGGCGCTGATTGGCGGGTGCGGTCGGGCTTCGGGGTTCCGGGCGGATGTCTCGCGGGCTGCTCGCATTTCTGTCCTGTCCTGTCCTTCTCGATTCTCTCCTGCATCCGCCATCATGGCATCCCTGGGGCCCTCCGCGCCCTTGTTCCGGCGACTTGCTCCCCGGCTGTCCAGGGAGCTCTTCACCTGCCGCCAATGTCTCTCCCGCACCCAGAATCATGCGACCAAGTCCGCCTTCCGCCGCCAGTTCTCCGCGCTGCCCCTCGCCCAGAACGCCAACCCCAGAGCCAATTCCGCGCTTCAGACCAGAGCTAGAAAGCTTTTTGCATCGAGTCTGAGGAGAAATGGCTCGGGATCTGCACCGGCTGCAGATGCCGTGAAGGAAGGCGCCGCGAAGGCGAAATCAAGCTTTCCGGATGTGAGCGACAAGAAAGTGGCCTACTGGCTGCTGGCCAGCACGGCCAGTGTGTTTGGTATCGTTGTGTTCGGCGGTCTTACTCGATTAACTGAGTCGGGGTAAGCTTTCTTTTGAGACAGTTTCTGAGGGTCAATGCTAATCAAGTCGTGGTGTTAGTCTAAGTATCACCGAATGGCGCCCCGTCACCGGATCCCTCCCCCCCATGAACGCCGAACACTGGGAATCAGAGTTCGCCAAGTACCGTTCGTCGCCCGAATTCCAGCTCCTGAACCCGCATATGACCCTCTCTGAGTTCAAGTCGATTTACTACATGGAATGGATCCACCGTCTCTGGGGCCGCTTCGTCGGCATCTCGTTTGTGCTCCCGGCCGTATACTTCGTTGCGAGAAAGCAGGTCAGTAAGCCAATGGCTCTGCGCCTTGCTGGCATTGCAGGCTTGATTGGATTCCAAGGCTTTATCGGTTGGTGGATGGTCAAGTCTGGCTTGAAGGACGACCTCTTCGCCCCTGGTAGCCACCCCCGTGTCAGCCAGTACCGCCTGACGGCGCATCTGGGCGCCGCCTTCGTCTGCTACACTGCCATGCTTTGGAACGGCCTTGCCATCCTGCGCTCCCACCGTCTTCTGGCCGACCCAGAAGCCGGGATCAAGCTCCTGGACTCGCTCCGTGACCCCAAGCTTAAGATCTTCCGTCGCTCCGTGGCCGCATTGGCCGCTCTGGTTTTCGTGACTGCCATGTCGGGTGCCCTCGTCGCTGGGTTGGACGCTGGTCTCATCTACAACGAGTTCCCCTTCATGGGCAATGGGCTGGCACCTCCCGCGTCGGAACTTTTCGATGAACGCTACTCCCGCCACGAGGACAAATCGGACCTGTGGTGGAGAAACGCGCTGGAGAACCCCTCCTTGGTGCAGTTGGACCACCGGACCCTGGCGATGACTACCTTCACGAGCATCATGGCTCTCTGGGCGTACACGCGCCGCTCTCCCACCATGAAGCGCCTCTTGCCCCGGGCCGCCAAGAAGGGTGTCCACGGAGTGGTCGCCTTCGCCTGCGTGCAGGTTACTCTGGGTATCTCGACGCTTCTCTACCTCGTCCCTACGCCCCTGGCATCAGCCCACCAGGCAGGCAGTCTCTTCCTGCTCACCTGGGTGCTCGTCCTGGGAAGCCGTGTCTGGCACCCGTCCCGCACGGCCAAGCTGCTTCAGATGGCCGCCAAGGCTCGCGGACATGCTGCCTCCAACGCAGCAGCTCACGCTCCTCGCAGGCTGTAGGTATTTGATGATCTAGATATGACGAATGGGTTGGCTTTCTAAGCCCCATTCTGTATGTACAATAATGCCAGACATGGCCCTGTATTCTCACTCAACTCTACTTCTCATCACTGTAAAATATGATCTAAATATAGCAAATGGGTTGGTGTTCTAAACCACATGCTGTATGTTCGATAATGCCTGACGCGGCCCTCCCTATCCCTCCCTGTATTCGCACTTGAACCTCGACTTCCCGTCACTGTACAGTACGTCTATATAGAGCCAACAGTTGATGTTCCAACCCATACCCTGCATGTTCGATAGACATGGCCCGGCATTCTCGCCCAACCATCTATTTCACGTCACTTGGTCGTTACAATTACGTGCACACTTTGTTTCTCAGGTTGTGGTTTCCATTAGCGTTAGCATTAGCATTAGCATTTTACATGTACCCAGTAGTAAGATCCGCCCATATCATCGAGGGGTGAGCACGTGCTGGTCGCGTGGCCAGACGGTAAATGGGGCAACAACAACACTCTTCTTCCCGTCCGTCCGTCCGTCCCTCTGAGGTCTTTCTTCCGTTCAACACCTCCCATACCAAACACTCATCTCATCCCATCTTCATATCTACATCCCAGAAACAGTGAGAAGCAACCAACGTTCGTCCTTTCATTCTAAAAGCCAATAAAGCAGCGACCGGGCCACCAGGCCGGGAAAACTTCCAGACCTGGTGGCCGGGACGCGTCACTAGAATCTCTCACAAAGACGACCCTGCCGCTCTGGTCTTTGAATTACCTCTCTCATACTCCGTGCGGGCATCATGGGCTTGCTCCCGGGCACGTTGACGAATGATCGACAACCCGTTATCTAGGTACGTCAGCAACTTGGCTTTCAATTGCCTGGCAAGATGACTGACCGTAGTCCTGAGTAGCGAACGCCTCGAGGCTCAATGCACACAGCCCCTCTGCGGCATCTAGGACGCTTTCGGACTCACATGTGTCTCCAGATGCGAGTTCGGCAGTAGAGATGGTCGGACCGGGGTTCCTTGAGCCGTCGGTTGACGGAGGAGTGGCAGACGAACGTGTTGTGTTGTTTCCTGACGTGCTGCTTCTGTCTCTCCGCGTCGTTGTCTCCTGGGTGCGATCTCTAGTGTGCACACTTCTGGGCGGGTTTGATTCAGCTTGAGTGACGCCAGGTATGACCTCGTTTCTAGTACGATGAGGAAGTCCAGATGGGCGGTCCTGAGTGACACTATTGCTTGGAGCGACGCGTCTTGTCTGGCCTGGGTCAATTTGAGTGACGACATTTGTGCCCTCGCGTCTAGCACGTCTAGTCGTCTGACTGGGGCCGGCCTGGGCAACGTCAATCATCTCCTCATCACTAGCATGGCCGCGTCTAGTCTGACTTGACTGAGTCTGAGTGACACTATTCGAGCCCTCATCTTCGGCACAGTGGTTTCTAGTCTGACTGAGATTAACTTGAGTCGCTCCGTTCATGTTTTGCTGTCGCCGTCGTCTCTGGCCGGTTTCCGTCGGCGGCCTTCTGAACTCGAGCTGACTCCTGTCGATCGGTGCTATATGTTTATCGCCACTAGCCCGGTGAGAACGATTGCATCCATTGCTGATCGTACACTCGTGACACGATTGCCAGCCACAAGGCTCACAGCGTGTCAGGCCGGTCTTGTTGTTATTATTGCACACATCACATTTTGCTGTGTAGGCAAGAATATCAACGAATTCTGTTACGATGACCCGGTGCTCTGTCTCGGGAGCCGCCGTGGCCAATGCGTTTCTGTTTCCATTCATGTTCGACGACGTCTGTCCGCGTGGCTGAACAGGGCTGTGCGGGGCTGACAATGGGCGAGTGCTAGAGTCAAGTGTTGCAACTCGCGGTGGGTATGGCGCTGGAAGATCGTGCTCTGTTGTGAGCGACTGTGGACGATGGTTGGTGGCTCGTTGCTCGAGTCTGGCTTCTGATACAGTGGGAGTTGGATGTGCAGGTCTCACCATGGGGCTGCGTACAGTTGAGGAAGAATCAAACGGCTCGCAGGGTATGAACGTGTATTCGAAGTTACCGTTGCCGACAGTGGGGCTGTTGTCACTTGTTCCTTCTGCTATGTTCGAGGCAGCAAGCAGAGACCTCACTTCGGATGTGCGAGATGCAGGGATCGAAGAAGATGGAGCCGGTGGAATATAAGGCACTAAAATCCACTCGCCTCCGACTGCGGCACCGCTGTTTCTGATGGTGTCTGACGCGCCGGACGCAGGTCCCTGTCTGGTGCTGCGAGCTGCAGCAGTCGACTGAGCCGGAAGATTATACGCCACGAATGTTCGCTCAAAGTCCACTCTTGACCTTGCACTCTCTGATACGGTCGACGCGGCAGACTGCTGTCCGAGTCCCGAATCGCTCGTTGCAGCACCCGACTGGGCCGGATTGTATGAAACAAAAGTTCTATCAAACACTCACTCTTGTGGCTTCTGGTATGTTGGAAACAGGAAGCAGAGTTTCCACTTCAGCATTGCCAGCCTGAGAGAAAAGAGTTGAAGAAGAAGAGGAAGAGAAAGAGGAAAGATTCTCCGCAGGTGGTCTTGATATAGGCCTGGGGCGAATGGGAATGTACCGACGACGACGATGAAGGACCGACTGTTACGCGGTGAAAGTTTCTATTAGTAGTGATCGTACAGCAAGCGAATGCCCTCCCTACGGCTTCACTTACCTGAGGGTCACTGGCAGCGATGATTCCGTTGGGCCGTGACTGGACGTCTCCCGTCTGCGAGCTCATTCCCTGCGATTGAGGATGTCCCGGACGCTCACCCATGCTTGTACTCACACCCATTGGTCCGTTGGCCTGGTACCCAAGGGCAGATGAGTATGGGAGCGGATCTCCGTTGGACTGATCCCGATCCTGAGAATGAGAATGCGAATCAGAACGAGACATGGTATCTTGTCTGTCTGTCTGTCTGTCTATTGACACAATCCAGTCAGTCAGCATGAAGCCATCCAAACACCCGCTTCAACCTCACCCGAATCTCACTCCGCATCTCACTGAGAACTGACCTCTGAAATTACAATTGTACTTACTTATCTCTTATCCAAATAGCAAGCAAAGCAAAGCAAAGCAAAGCGCAAGCGCAAGCAAGTCCGCAAGCACACACTATCCAGCGTTGAACTAGGACGTACAAGATCTAAAGCTTGAACACACGAAGCATAAGGTATGTAGATAACATAAAGTAAACCCGCATCCAAGAGAGCGAAGCGTCCTTGCTACAACACGTAAACAACAAAATAGATAATAACATCGTGGGCTGCGCTGCGCGGGGCCCCCCAACCCTATACCCTCTCCAGCATCCTAATCTAGGCGCGCGGGTCCTTTCATTCATTGCTCGCGTTGCGCCGGGGCTCGTAATCTATACGGTGCATGCAGCTTGGGGGGGAGGGAAGTGTTTTTGGTGGTGAGGGGGCGTGATTTTTGGTTTTTAGGTACTGTGCTTGGTTGTATGAGGGCCGTGTTCCGCTGCTTTCTTGCGGGGGTAAATCATGTTTGGGATTTTGGAGTTTGGGATATGAGATATGGGATATGGGATATGGAGGTGGGAGGTGGGAGGTGGGGAGGTAGATTTGTTATGGACTTGCTGGGTGGGTTGATGTGCAGGAGGGGGTTGCTGTGGAGGTGTACATGGTGGGTGATTAGTAGTTGGTTGGTTTGTGGGGGGGGTAATAAGCGGTGGAGAGTGAAAAGTACCTAGGAAGGAGTAGGAGGCAGTAGGAGGCAGCAAGTAAGCACTAAGTACTAACTAAGTAGAGAAGCTAAAACCAGAGGAGACAAGATCTAAACACATACCCAGAAACAACCCAGCATTTCGTATGAAACTAGCTACCGTAGATATCTTGCGTACTTCCAAACATATCTTCCAGTTTAGCTACCTATCCGGCTAAGTAGCATTTTAAGGGGTATGTAGATATAGGTGTGTTGTCTAAAGAGGGCCAGTGATTGGCTGAACTTGGTTATATGAGCTTGTGTAACTCTCTAGATGGCTGAATATTTCTCAAGGCAGTGTTGATATCTGATATACCTCTCTCTCTCTCTCTCTCTCTCTATACTTTTCTCTATACTAGTGGAGCAGGTCGATGTTCGTTACGGGTGTAGTGGAAGTTGGAGACTAGAGTCAAGAATGGGATATAGTTTACGGGGAAGATTGCTCGTTTGGGGGATGTTTGGCATGGTGTATAAAAGGGATAACCTTACAAAGGCATATGGTAAAAGTGGTGCAGGTTTGCTTTGCTTTGAATGGCATCGCAATAGAAACAAAGGGATATTTGAAATCCTCGAAGTATTTCGAGTTGATGCAAGCTACGAGATTGTAGTACTTGAAAAAGGAGGGGGGGGGGGGGGGGGGGGGAAGAATTTGCTACAAAAAAAAATCTACTCATTACAAGGTATACTGCTATCAGCATCTATTGATCATTTTATGCATATCTTCATTGACATCCGAAAGCCATGCACTAGTCATCAGCAACTATCATCCAAAATCAGTTCGCGGTATTTATTTGTGGGCTGTTGCTGGTTAGTTCAGTCAGGCACTGATCATATGAAACAAAATCGGACTTACGGATGCCCTCCTCGGGCTTGGGCTCAATGCCAACCACCTCGGCGGCGGTCTTGTTGTCCTGCGCCGTCTTGTCCTCCTTCATGAAGGGGAAGGCCAGAACCTCCTTGATGCTGTAGTTGTCCGTCAGGAACATGACCAGACGGTCAATGCCCATGCCCCAACCACCGGTCGGGGGCAGACCGTACTCCAGACTGGTGCAGAAGTTCTCGTCGATGATCTGGGCCTCGTCGTCACCCTGGTCCTTCTGGTTGGCCTGCTCCTCGAAACGCATGCGCTGGTCGAAGGGGTCGTTCAACTCGGTGTAGGCGTTGACGATCTCCTTCTTGCAGACGAAGGCCTCGAAACGCTCGCACAGACCGACGTTCTGGCGGTGGTACTTGGCCAGAGGGGACATCATCTGGGGGTGTCCGGTGATGAAGGTGGGGTTGACGCAGGTCTCCTCGATGAACTCGCCGACCAGCTTGTCGAGCATACGGGCGTTGGTCATCGGGGGAGAGCACTCGACGCCGGTCTTCTTCAGGACGCGCTTGAGGAACTCGTTGGTCTCCGCGGTGTGGAGCTGGTCACCAGGGGGGAACTTCTCGCCGGTGGCCTCCTCGAGAGCGGGGATCATCTCCACGCGGCGCCAGGGGGCCTTCCAGTTGACGTTGTAGACCTCGCCGGACTGGGTGTGGAAGGTGGTCTCGTAGCCACCGGTGATCTTCTTGACGAGACCGGAAACAAGCTCCTCGGTCAGGTTCATGACGTCGTAGACATCAGCGTAGGCCCAGTACATCTCGCAAGTGGTGAATTCGGGGTTGTGGGTGAGGTCAATACCCTCGTTACGGAACTGGCGGCCCATCTCGTACACACGCTCCAGACCTCCGACGATCAGCATCTTGAGGTAGAGTTCGGGGGCGATACGCATGAACAGGTTCATGTCGAGGTCGTTGTGGTGGGTGACGAAGGGCTTGGCGGTGGCACCACCGGCAATGGCGTTCATCATGGGGGTCTCCACCTCGATGAAGTCGCGGTTGTCGAAGTAGTTGCGGATGTATTGGACGATCTTGGAGCGGGTGACGAAGACGTTGCGGGACTTGTCGTTCATGATCAGGTCCAGGTAGCGCTGGCGGAAGCGCTGCTCCTTGTCCTGCAGACCGAAGTGCTCGGACGGGATGGCGTGCAGGCAGGGGGCGAGCAGGGTGACCTCCGAGGCGAAGATGGAGAGCTCACCATCGGGGCGGTTCTTGGGGCTGGTACGGCCGGGGAAACCGACAATACCGACGATGTCACCACGGCGGAGGTGCTCGTGCTGGGCCTCGAAGGGCACGTCGCCGGTGGAGTGCTGAGCCTGGCACACGACCTGGACCTTGACACCCTCCGCACGGATATCGTAGAAGATCAACTTGGCGCCGGAAGCACGCTTGGTGTAGATTCTACCGGCGATGCGGACGGGGACCTCGGGCTTCTGCTCGCCCTTGGTCAGACCCTCGTACTCGGTGAGGAACTTGCGCAGGTCATCGGTGACCTGGAACTTGTGGGGGTAGGGGTCGGGCTGCTTGGTCTCGCGCAGCTTGTTGATTCTCTTGCTGCGGATCTCGAAGTATTGCTGCAATCCGAAGAGGAAGAACGGTTAGCATGTCTGCGGCCGTGGCATATGGCATGCGACCACCGCACACAAAGGCGCGCAACGGCGACGCTGGGATATGAACTCACGTTGGGGGTGAGGTTGGCCTCCTCATCCTCGGCGGAGGTCTTCTTCTCGGCCTTGGGGGGGGCGGCGGCCTCCTTCTCCTTCTTCTTGGCCTCCTTCTCACGGTTCTTCTGGCGTCTCTTCAATTCGGACTTGGACACCTTCTCTCCGGTGACCTCGTCGAGCAGGAGGTTGGCCATGGAGGCCTCGGCCTCCTTGACAGCGTTGGAATCGGCCATGGTGAAGGGGCGGGGAAATCGAGCTCTGTCTCAATCACCTGGAGGGGGGGATGATGGGAGGGAGAGGAGGGGGAGAGCGATGACACACAGGATGGTGGGTGGAAGTCCGAGTCGGCGAGAGAATTTTGGGCGGGAGCACCGCGGGCGATTGTCATTGGGCACGGAGGGGCAGCTCCCCACGGGCCCAGAGCGACTAACCTTCTTCCAACCGCCGCCTTTCAACTTGCTGCTCCTTCGCCCGGACACCGCGACTCGACGAGGCTGGGATTCACGCCAGGGCCAGGGCCTGTCCCCTCCGCGGACTTCCCATCCTCGCCATTCCCGACGCCGTCCGTCTTCGGAACATGCTGACCAGGCCTCCCCTCCAGCTGGTTGCTGTCAGGGCTTAGGGCTTAGGGCACCTAAGTGAGGTTCCCTACCCCGCCTTGGCTGCGATGCTTGCGGAATGCGGCCATCCCATGTCACCCTGGAGGTGGCATAGAGACAATTGCACAAGAGACGCCCTGGATCATGTCCTTGGATGATTCCTCGATCTTCCCTACCACCCGTGCTACATATTATAGATGCTGCGTACTGGATCCAACAATATTTGTTTATCACCGGTATTGAATGAGCTTCTAACCATCTCTATCTATGGATTATTTCGCGCCCATTGAACGGTACGACGGCTTTGTCTATTCTAGCATCACTATTGCTAAAGATCCCACTGCAGTCTGTAGCCATCAATATGCCAGTCTTGGAGCATACATATTCGCAACTCGACCAAAACTACAGCCCGGCCTTAGCTAAACCCATTGCCGCTCCCAGTAGCCATTGCATCCATCGTGCCCTATTGTACATTCTCCCAGTTGTTTGAAAACATCCGCCTGTAGCCGTAAACCATAGGCCAAACAAGCTCCAAATAAACATGCTCACTGGGCGCCAGTCACCAGGTCGTACCCACACCATTCCTCTAGAGGTTGTGATTTGATCCGCACAGTGTCATCGGCAAAGGGATTCTCTTGATCGTCCTCCTTCTTCGCCAAGTTGAGCCACTCCTGTGCTTTTGTGATCTTCTCTTTTTCCCTAAGAAGATGCAAGCGGCGTCGTTGTCGTTCAGGGTCTTCCGCCATGAGTTCGAGGCAACGCTCCAGCGCTGAGTCGGGGAGTATAAGTTAGACCCGGTGTGCTATCTGTCTGGAGGAAGAAACATACCATTGTCATCAAAGATCCGTAGCTCCTTCTCGATCACCGAGATTAGTTCCTCTCGACATTTGGCGAACAGCTTGGTGTGGACCCCTTGGCAGATGGAGTCAATAAATCTCGAGCTCGCCACATCATAGTAGCCTCGTGTGGTCTAGAAACGACGATCAGTAAATAGCGAGGATATGATATGAGAGCAACCCTTACCGCCATCATCTTCAGTTCCTGAGTGAACTTATCGGGTCCGAGATCGGCGTCTGTAAGCTTCCTCAACTCGGCGTCCCGCCGGGGGTCTCCTTTAGGGAATTTGCCCCTGGAATCCAAGTACAGTCCACAACGAGCCATCTTGCGATGCGAATAAAGAAACTGGTGCGCCGTTCTTGTTGCCTGCTCCAGCGACGAGATGGCCATTGTGAATGGCTTATTGCGTTCGATGTTGAAATTCTCCTGCGCATGTTCAACGTGCTCTATCCGGAGGTCATGCATATACTGCTTGATAATGCGCCTCAACTCCCTGTACAAACTAGTTTGATGATACTGAATGAAAACGTCATGAAGTTGCTTCTCCAGCATATTCCGAACAAGGGTATGAGTAGCGGTCAGAAACGTGGCCAACGGATCACCCCAGTGCTTTACACTCATCTGGTTCATGATCTCAATAGCCTTCGGATCCGTCTGGTCGGGGAGGCCGGCTCTGTATGAGTCCTGGTTGATTTCACGGATGCTTTCCCAGGTGAACATGAAATATCCCGCCTGGTATCTAGCAAAGCATTCCATATAGTAACCTCCATTTTTATTTGCAACTTGTCTCGGCATGGCTTCTGGGGGGGCTGCAGTCATTCCAGCCTCTTCCAGCGACTTGCGTTTTGCCGGTTGTGGTACCGTAGGCTGCGGTGCTGTATGTTGCGGTGCCAAAGGCTGCGGTGCCGCGTGTTGTGGTGCCGAAATCGTTGTCATCTCACAGTCCGAATCACCAGCACCCTCACCGTCACGTCCAGGTGGATACATCAATCTATCTTCAGGGCAAATCAGTTTAACAGTGGGGCGTGTCTTCACAAGCGCTCTCTTGAAATCCATGGCGATATGGCCCCATATTTTCTGCAAAGGATACTGCGAAGATCCGCCATCAATGTGAGCACGAATTCGATCCTTCAGCTGGTTTAGCTTCCCGCACAAGATGTATGGGACATTTGCAGAGGGAGGGTCCGGGAGCGTCTGCAGTTCTGCATCAATCCTATCAGCCCTCTCATTGATCTGCTTGATAACCAGTGGCAAGCATCCCTGAATTTGCTCTAGAAGAAGCGTGGAGAGGGCTGCTTGGAGACGTCGGGTTCCGAACTTGTCTTGGTAGTAAGAAAGATCAGTGTTCCAGGGATGTGCAGCAAAGAAAGCCTCTTCCTCGACCCTGGCCTGGGCGTGCCCAATACTTGGGTTGGGATTGTTCCGAACGACGTAATAACCATGGCCAAGTAAAAACTTGCCTCCATCTAGAATCTCGACCCACTGGGTGTACGACTCCCCGGACTGGATACGATCGGGCTTAGTCAAAACACCCAGGGTTCTCAGCTTTGCCCCTTCAACTTCCTGCATGATCCGCGCAGCGCCCGAGTTGGTCGCGTCGTTTGTCATCGGCAGGGTCAGGAGAACTATGCAGTTGGGCTGCGTGATGTACTCCTTGACGAGGTTCTCCACAAGGGCGACGAGATACCGTTCGTCTTCTTGTTCCGCCTGGCTTATAACCCCGGGCAGGTCATAGAAAGACAGATTGGGGAATCCAGGTGCTGCAATATCCAGACGCACAACGTTGGGTGAGAACTTCACCTCGCATCGTTCATCAGGCACATTGTTTTGGCCGGGGATATAGAGGCTCGACGGTGTGCCAGGGTTTAAGATAGCGATTTGGGCCCACATGATCGCGGCTTCCACGTCCTCTTTGTGTGTGATGGTGATGAAAGCTTCATCCTCTTGGTCCTGGGCGTACCAAGGACCCAGAGGGTGATTCTTCTTCGGCATCCTCATCTTGCCTGAACCATCGTACATGTACTTTCGCGACAAGAAGACCTTGCAAGTCCACGGTTGACCTGGCTCGCTCTCGGAAAGATTTATCTCCATGGGGCACCGAGTGCATGTGCCTGCGCTCCTCGGGACTTTGATTTCGCTCATCCCCTCGATCAAAGAGCTCTTTCCGGCACTCTGGTCACCGATGACACAGATCTTGGGAAGGGCGATGTTGTTGTCCTCGATTCCGATGTGGCGCAGGTCTTGGATCTTCCTCACGAGCTCTTTCATATTGCCCGCGATGAGGTTGATCGAGTCGATCACGGGTACAACTCGGCCTGACATCTCTGTAGCTGTGCTACCTGAGCCGGTATGAGTGGTGATTGAGATAGGCTTTGGGAGGTGGGTACTCACTCTCTCGTATATTCTCTTTTGATGAAGGAAGTATGAGCCTGCGGTCAGTGGCTGGAGACTGCCGTATTTCTAAGGTGGTTGTCTCAGACATGGAGGATGACGGGGTACGGGGGAACTGGGTAAAGAATGTGTTATGAAAGGCGTTGAATGAATGGGGCAGCGCGGGGGTCTTCAGTGAATGGACTAGACTTCAGTGTTTCAAGCCGGTTGGACTGAGGGAGCATGAACCGGACATGATGGGAAAGAGAGAACAAATGGAGATTTTTATAACTCGGCAGTGAACTAAGATTACCAGGACAGGGTAGATCACAGGCCGGATGGAAGGACATTGTGGAATTGTACATGTTTCACGTCGAGGACAGGAAGTTGTAGAAGGCCCCGGCAATTGGAGTGAGGCATATACAACGGGTTGTCGGGGGGAGGGATCTGTCCACGGCCTGCCAGGAACCCGGCAGGAAGGGGATACAGCACCGCACTAGAATCCACCGGAGATGACAGGTGCCAGAGGCGACTTGATCTATCTGCACGACCGTACAGAGTACTCCGTAAGTAAGTACCGCCCTTGTGGACGCAAACAGACCGTCGCAGCCAGGCCCGAGGGCGGTGAGGGGCCGGGGTGAGTCAGCGGGGCGGCAGCCAACCATGGCACGGGCTGGGCTCTCCTGAGCGGCAAGTGACGCTCCCCTTGTCCTGATCCGGAGCGCTAAGGCGAGCTGGCGTGGGCCTGGAGAGAACCACAGAGCAGTCGTCTCTTCCCCTCCATGCTCTGCCTCTTCGACCTCGTTGCTGTTCTTCGACCTCCTCTCACGCCTCGCAACCAATTCTTCCGTGCGTGGCATCGGATCCTGCCCTCGATCTAACACCCTACCCCTATCCTCCCCCGATCTATTCCACCCCCACCTTCCCAATGCTTCAGGTGCCTGTGCGGGAGCACTCCAACGTGGCCTCCACCAAGGCCATCATCTTGGTAGGTGCTGTACGGCCTTTTCTCGCTTCGTGACTGCTGATATAACGGATGCTAGGTCGGTGGCCCCTCCAGAGGAACTCGTTTCCGCCCTCTCTCGCTTGATGTGCCCAAGGTTGGTTGCCCCTCCTGCCTGAACCCCCCCCCCCCTCCGTCCCTCCCGCACGAAGACCCCCCAGTTCGCCAATCCGCGAGCCCAGCAACAGTCTCTCACCCTTCCAACGTCTCTCTAGCCTCTCTTCGAAGTCGCCGGCCACCCTATCATCAACCACTGCCTCAAGGCCCTCGCCAAGATCCCCGATATTCGCGAGGTCATCCTCGTCGGCTACTACGATGAGACCGTCTTCCGCGACTTCATTAAGGACTCCGCCAAGGAGTTCCCCCAGTTCAAGATGCAATACCTGCGCGAATACACCGCGCTGGGCACCGCCGGCGGTCTCTACCACTTCCGCGACGCCATCCTGAAGGGCAAGCCCGAGCGCATCTTCGTCCTGAACGCCGACGTCTGCTGCTCCTTCCCCCTCGGCGAGATGCTCCGCCTGTTCGAAGAGAAGGATGCGGAGGCGGTTATCCTCGGAACTCGGGTCAACAACGAGGCAGCCTCCAACTTCGGCTGCATTGTGTCCGATTCCCACACCCGCCGAGTCCTGCACTACGTCGAGAAGCCCGAGTCGCACATCTCCAACCTCATCAACTGCGGTGTCTACCTCTTCGCCACCGAATGCATCTTCCCCTCCATCCGTAGCGCCATCAAGCGCCGCACCACCCGGCCCCGCCTCGTCTCATACCCTTCGTCCGAGAACCTGGAGTCCTCCTTCATCGCCGCCGACGAGGAGGCCGAGAAGAGCGAAGTCCTCCGTCTGGAACAGGACATCCTCTCCGACCTGGCCGACAGCAACCGCTTCTTCGTCCACGAGACCAAGGACTTCTGGCGCCAGATCAAGACCGCCGGCTCCGCGGTCCCCGCCAACGCCCTCTACCTCCAGAAAGCGTTCCAGGCCCAATCCGAAGAACTCACCCCTCCCTCCGCCACCATCGTGCCCCCCGTCTTCATCCACCCCTCCGCCACCGTCGACCCGACGGCCAAGCTGGGCCCCAACGTCTCCATCGGACCCCGCGCAGTCGTCGGCGCCGGTGCACGTATCAAGGACTCCATCGTGCTGGAAGACGCCGAGATCAAGCACGACGCGTGCGTGCTGCACTCGATCATCGGCTGGAGCAGCCGCGTGGGCGCCTGGGCCCGTGTCGAGGGCACTCCGATCCCGATGGGCAGCCACTCGACCAGCATCATCAAGCACGGCGTCAAGGTGCAGAGCATCACCATCCTGGGCAAGGAGTGCGGCGTGGGCGACGAGGTGCGCGTACAGAACTGTGTGTGTCTGCCGTACAAGGAACTGAAGCGCGTACGTATCCCCCTTTCTTATACTCTCCCCCGCAAACCCCGACGCTAACCACCCCCCAGGACGTTTCCAACGAGGTTATTATGTAAATTGAGCGTGTGATGATTTTGGATGTGACTGCAAATCTATCGTGATTTTTCCTATATCTCAATTCAGTATTCTGGCTAATTTCTTGATTGATTGATTGTCTTGAGCTGCCGGGCATGCATCCACCATACAGCTGTATGCCTTAGACTTACTTACCTTACCCAGCTTCCTACTTAGAACGGGGGCCTACCCGTCAAAAAATACCATGTAATATGCTAATAGACCATTGCTCTACCCTCCCTCGCCCCGAGAAAAGAAAACCTTATGCAAAAGGAATTCGTCTGTAAATAGGTAGGTAGATTTTAAGGAATCTACCCACGTCATATTCATAACAAATAGCTACCTATAAATGAAGAAGAAAACGTATATCACATCGCTGAAGACATAAAAACCCGGGTATTACGCCTTCCAGCCAATGGCCCTATCCAAGTCGGCAGGGAACTATACTTCTTTACAATGCAAGATCGTAACACATCAGTTCTGATTGCAGGTAAGAACCCGGAAGTAGAGTCGTGGCTCCGGCGCGCTCCGAGCAATCATATTGCGGCACGCGGAAGGAGGGTGAAAATAACTCTCTCGAACCGCAGGGCTTTTTTTTTTTTTTTTATCGCCGACGATAGCAGCACGAGCTGCTAGGTGGTACCTTGGGTAGGCACCTCACCGATACGCAGCGGGATCGTATCCCGTGTGCTCAGAAGGGTTGGAATACCCGGCTGTTCCACCGTACGCACTGAACCGGACCCGGGGCTTTCTGCCAGTGTGCTCCGGCACAGCATCGGAGTATTCTTCTGCCTCGCCCGCGTGGTACTGCTCCAGGCTGTTCGCGCCGTACGAAGGTGGGGGAGCCATGCGCTGGGCGGGGTGAATGGACGGCTCGGAGCTGCGGTGGTACATATCCTCTGAGGGATTGTGCTGGTGGCCGTAGAGAGGGTAGTGGGCTTCATCGGGCGGGTAGGGACTCGCGGCGCCGGTCATGATGCTGCTGTTGCGGTCGTGCATTTTGTAGTTGTTCAGAGCGGTGCTGCTGGCCATTGGGTCGTACTCGCCGAGCCGGGTTTGGCGTCGGTAGACGATGACATCGAGAGCGATGGCGCCGATGTGGGCGGCTGTGGCGAAGATGGCGAAGGTGAAGAGGGCTTTGTAGATGCGACAGACGCTGATGCCAGTCGAGGTGCCCCAGTAGGTGGTGGTGCAGGATGTGAGGATGGTGTGGGCCATGCTCCAGCTCAGGAGACCGAGGGCGATGAGCCAGATGAGCAGGACGATGGAGTTGGTGGTTAGGGCGAGACGCGGGGAGAGGCCGTAGAAGCAGTGGGTTAGGGTGGTGAGGAGAAAGTTGATGAGAGAGAGGACGACGGCGATGAGGAGCTGGATTGGTCGCAGTGTTAGCTGGGGGGGGTTGGAGGAGGGTGATGGATGGACGGATAACTTACGATGAGGAATGCCCATGGTAGTTTGTAGTTTGCATTGTGCAATTGGTTGATGAAGACGGCGAGGATGATGCCCACGATAAAGGTTGAGATCAGGCCGGTCGCACGGATGATGTGGAAGGGGAGTGGGGGGTACTGGGAGGGCTTGACGGATGCTCTGGAGCGCATGGTGAAGGGCTGGGGTTGAAATAATAATCCCCGTCGCGGTTGGTGTGGGGTGGATGGCTGGAGCCTGGAGTCTGGAGTCTGGAATGCGAGCCGTCGATAAACAATTGGAGCGGCGGTCGGCTGCAGAAAGGATGGTGCAGGTCACGACAGGTCAGGGAGATGGCCTGGACATGCAGATGGGAGGAAGAAGAAGAGAAAATAGAGCTGGACAGCGAGCCGAGAAGACGGACAACAAACAGGAGAAAAACCCGCGTCCACGTCCACGTCCGTCGTTCACGTCCACAGGCCGCGACGATCGAGCAAGCAAAGCCTCGCTGGGCGATCACGACTCCACTGCGGGTGTTGCTAAAGAAAGAAGCGGGTGGGTGGAGGATGACGCCGCCGCTGATGAATCTGCCAGTGCCCCGGTAACCCTGCGCCACTCGTTCTCTCCACCGTCCCGTGCTTCTGGTTGGTTTGAGGCTTTGAGCGTGGACCTGAGGCTGGTGGTGCGATGGTCTTATATATATATATATTAATGCTCTGCCGTCTGAAATTGAGTCTCATTGTCTTGTGTAACGTGGTGTGTATGGAGTATGGACTATGGAGTGCCCGTTGCCTGACCCGCCCCGCTTGGCTGCCCATCGCTTTGAGGCTGGGGCAGCTCCAGACTGCGGACTATGCAATAGTTAGTTATGCACAGATGAATTAGTAAGATTCACCTGTCCTTGGTCCTTGGCCAAAGCGATACGATCCCCACGCAGATGTCACGAACTCGTGCCAGAGGGAAATAATGGAAGGTCTCTCCGGGGGGGACCCCGTGATGATAAGATCACGTGCTGTGACAGCAGCAGCAGCTCCACGGCTAGGAGATAAGGTGAGTCTACAGCTGAGCCTGCCCCGCTAAAATTTCTCGCCAGCCCCACTAGCGCGGTCTCCGGTCATGTGACCTATAATAGAGCCAGCCCCTAAAATACTGTTTTGAAATCTGAATATCTTTATATCTTAATACTACTAATACTACCCTTCTTTTTCTTACTATAATACTGTCCTTACTTACAGAGATTGTAAAAAAGTATTATTTAGATACTATTTTAATATATTCTTTTTATTTTTTAGATAAAATCTGATTAGTTAAGCTAGAAAGCTAATATTAAGTTTTTTTTTTAGAAATCTTATCAGTATTATCTTACCGGAGTCCCTGACAGAATCTTATCCCTCTTAATAATTTATAAAGTAAGAAGTACTTAGAAAATACTTAGATAGTACTTATATAGTACTTAAGGAATACTATAGAATAAAATATTTAAAAAGTACTAATAAAGTACTTAGATAGAATAACTGTAATATAATTATTTATATAGATAAGTTTTTCTGCTGTATATAATACTATCGCTGCCTGCATGTAAGTACTTTAAAAGTACTAATTAAGTACTTAGCCATCCTAAAAGAAAATATATAAGTTACTTAATAATATAGGAATTGAGGCATGCCTGTACTCAGCTTGTACCTGTTCTGGTAAGAAGACTAGTAGTAAGTATTTCTAAAGTACTCAAAAAGTACTTTAAAAGTACTTTAAAGAGACTAATATTAATATACCAGATTACTTTAAGTAGAGACTTCAGACTTAGAGATAGATAGAGAGGCTATAATATAATACTTGTAATAAGTAAGTACTTAAAAAGTATTTAAAGATATTAAATAGATTAAGGGTAAGATTAAATAAAAGAAAAAAAATTTATATTAATACAGAGGCTATACAAGTAATTTTAAAGGGGCTGGCTTAGCACTGATCATATGATAGACTAAATAGGTTAGTGGGGCAGGCAAGAAATTTTAGCGGGGCAGGCTCAGCTGTGTCCTGAGATAAGGTAGACTCTCGCCAGGGTCTGGCCTGTCGCTGTCTCTCGCTCAGTACTCCGAACAGTCCGTTCAGGTCTCGGTTCTTGGTTTAGGACTATGCATAGTGTGGACTACTACCCATTTATATTCTCACACTCCGAGGGAGGATACTAGTGTATAAGTGAACTGTTTTACTGCAATTCCTGTTTGTTTACCCAATTAGGGTGCCGCCGCTTTTATAAGAGCAGCACGTGAATAATCTGTATACGCTCTGGGACACTCACGGATTACTTACAGAGCACGTACCTGGGAACTCCGGTTACTCCCGGATTACTCTGGCTTACTCAGTCAGTAATCCTGAACAGCTCCTGCTTACTTACTGTAGTAATCTATATAATTAGAATAAATTTTTTAGACTGTATATAACTAATATTTATTTAAATCTAAGATACTGACTGATATAAATCTAGAAAATTTAAAAATATTATTAAAATAAGAACTGTTAGCTTGATTTTCTTATTTCAGAATATTTTTAATATTAATAATCTTTTTATTATAATTAGATAGATTAATAATAAATAAATAATAATATATAATCTAAAGTATTTCTTTTTTATTTTAAATATAAATAAAATTTATTTTATCTAAATTTATTAATTATTAATCTATTTATTTATATATTTTCTATTATATCTTTTTATATCTTACTTTTTATTTAATTTTTTAATCTTATTTATAATTACTAATAATAGGTGTTAACTACTCTATTTTTAGAATTAATTAATATAAAAAAAAAAGATTTATTATAAATTCTGCTAAGAGTAAAACTATAATATAAATATTTATTAAATTAAAAATATCTAAAGATTAGAAGATAAAACTTTTTTAAAATAAAAAAAATTATAAAAAAAAATATACTATTATAAAAAATAAATTATTAATTTTAAATATTAAAATATTAAATCTTCTTATATTTTTATAAATTTTAAAAAAAAAAAAAAATTATCTGAAGATTATAAAATTAAAGTTAGATATTAAATACTAGATTTAAAAAAATTTAAAAATTTATTTACTAGTATATTAATTTAATTATAGATAGATTTAATTTTAATAGATATCTAATTATAAATTTAATCTTAATCTGGACTTAAAAATTTATTCTGGGATTTTATTTTAAAATTAAGAAAAAGATTTCTTATTAGAATAAACAGGACTTATATAGTATAAATATATTTTATACTAAAAAAAATATATAAAAATTATATAATTAACTTCTAAAAATAAATTAAATATAATTTAATTATAAAGAAATATATTAAGAATATAAAAAAATCTAAATATAATTTTAAACTGAAAAGTTTTAAATATATTATAATTACTTTCTAGATTATTAATAAATTATTTTTTATAATTAGAAAATATTATATTTAATTTTATTTTATTATTCTGTAAAATCTATATATAAGATTTAGAGTATTTTTTTTAACTCCAGTATCTGAAAATAAAACCGGTAAAGATTTTTATTATAAAATAAATTTAAATATAATATTATTTAGTTAGCTGCTGATAATAATAATATATTAAACTTATCTTATTCCAGGATACTAAGATCTCTTAAAAAATCAGATAGTATCTGGATTAATAATTTATTAAAAATAATAAAGATTCTGAAAATATTATATAAATAATATATATTAGTACTCCTGCAGAGATATAAATACAGACTAATATTAATAAATTTAGTATTATTATTTAAGACTATAATAAATTAATTTACTCTAGAGTATTATATTTTTTAAATATAATTTTTATTAATAATATTTTTTTCAGATTTTTAAATATAGCAGAAGTTTTTAAATAGAAGATTTAAAAAAAAAAAAAAATTAATTCTCTAGTAGAATAATAAGATTAAAGATTAATATATTAAAAGAAGTATCTTAGTAACTGGAGTTAGTAAAAATCTATAAATAAAAAAAAGATATTAAAAAAATTTAAAAAACTATTTTATTAATACTAGCTATTTTATTACTATTATAATTTATATTATATATTATAAATTAAAAAAAATTATCTGAAATAAATTATTATAGTCTTTAATTATAGTTTATCTTTTAAATCTAGCTAAGACTTTTTATAGTTAAGTATTTTTTAATACTTATAGTCCAGATTCTTATATATAAATTAAAATCTATCTACAGTAATAACTACTTTAAGAATTATTCTAATATAGATATTATTAATTCTTTAAAAAGTAGATTCTTAGATTATATTTATATAAAACATTTTTAGGATTTTAAATAATTCTATAAAAATAAATTTATTTATTAATTATTTATAGAAGAGAAATAGAAGATTAATAAAAATCTAAATCTTACTAAAATTAATATGAAAATTAAAGATATATAATTAGTAAATAAAAATAGAAGATTATAATATAAATATAATATTTAAAAAAGAAGAATTTATTTAAAAATATTCTAGTAATACTAAAGTAACTAGATTTAAAATTAATATAATTAGAAGATTCTGACCAGAAATTATAAATATTCTAATTATATTAAACAGGCAGCAGAGAAATAAGTATTATATAAATTTATACTGGAACTAGATTATCTAACAGTAATAATCTTTTTTAATTAAAGTTTTTTATTTAATAAAAAAGCTAGTATTATCTATAATATTTATATATATTATCTTTATAAGTTTAATATAATCTATCTTTCTGATAAAAAACTACAGAAAAAATAATACTAGATATTTATTTATAGTAAATCTATAAAATAATAAACTATTCTTTAATATTTAAATAAATCCTTTACTAATAAACTATAGTATAAAAAAATCTAACCGGAATATATATAAGAAGAATTCTTCTAGGGCTCAGGCGAATTCTTAATAACTAAGACGAATTCTTAATACCTAGAATAAATTCTGGATATCTTTACTTTTATTTTAATAAGACCTTATTTTTTATTTAAACTTTATATAAGATACTATATAAATTTTAAATAAGGAATAAAGTAAAAGTAAAAGAAAAATAAAAGATAGATAAAATCAGTTTCTTGAAGAAGACTGATAATTAAATAAAGAAATTAAACTGATTAAATAAATAAATTAAAACTGAAACTGCTTGTTTAACTGATTAAAAAATATTAAAAATTAATTTTTTATTTATAGCTGAATAGCTATATTAATTTTTTAAGATTTTTTGTAATTATATAAAATAATAAAGTTAATAAATTATGTTTAATAGATAGATTCTTCCAGACTGTTTTCCCTGCTGAGGAGTAGATTATTCTAGACCTGTTTTTAAAGTCCGGAACTCAGGAATTTACTCCGTGAATTGGTTAATCTGAGGCAGTAAATTAGTAAGTCTGAAGCAGTAAACTGGCTATATAGTTGATATACCCCTGCAGTTTTAGTAAAATAGTTAGAATTTTAATAAAACTAGAGTAAATAATATACTAAAAAAATAAATAATCTAATTAATATTAATAAATTAATAAATAACTATATTAAGCTGGTTAATAAATTTTATATATTTCTAACCCTGAAGCTGCTTAGTCAGACTATCTACTTTTATTTTATTAGTTAGAATCTATTAAATATTAATAATTTTATTAAGGACTTCCTGTCTGAGCCAGTAATTTATAATATTAATATATTTCAGATTAGTCTGAAAAGAAAAGATAGAATTAGTTAAGATTTCTACTGTTTAGTAATTATTATATAATATAAAAAGATAATAATTAAGATTAAATCTTATCTATTTAAAAAATTATTTTTATTAAAGAAATTACTTAGCTGCAGTAATTAAAACTAATAATTCAGCTTTAATAATAAAAAGAATTATATAATATTATTTCTTATTTAACTAATTAATAAATTTATTAAATAGATAAATAATATATTCTATTAAACTGGTTCAGTCTAAATAATTAATAAAACTAGTATTACTGGTTATATAAAAGAATATAGAGTTAGAACTAAATTTAATAATTAAATTCTTTATTTCTTTTAAATAGAAAATAAGATAATCTATAGTCCTGAGATATTTAGAGTTTAGATTAATTAAATATTCTGAAACTAACTAATAAGATTTAATTATATCAGACCTAGTCCAGACTGCAGAATATAAAACTAATCCTATCTTTTATTAAAATTTATAGATTTAATTAGCTGTAGCTTAATAAAATAAGTCTTAAACTAATTTTTTATTTATTCTATATTCTAACTTCTATTATATAAAAATATAACTTTTTTTATTTTAATTTAAAATAAGTATTATTATAGTAGAGCTAGAAGAGTTCTAGAATCAGATTATAATTTAAATAAGTTTTAAAAATATAGAAGAATATCTGTTTTTCTAAATATATTTTTATATTAAATCTTATTTATATAATATAAATAATCTGTACTTGTAAGGGGAACCTCTGGATTCGTACAATCGACAGAAGTGCCTATAAATAAGAAGAAATTATTGAAGAAGGAATCTTTATATTATTAAGAAGGTGGCTTTTTATCTGTTAGTTCACTGCTCTTTTGTACAAGGAGCAAAGTCGGAGCGAGGTGTTTGCCGAGCCATTCCTTTAGGGCCAGGAGCTTCCCGCCTGGACCCGTAACAGTACTTTTTTTTTAATTATTTTTTTTACTGGCTTCAGCAGTATAGATATCTTCTGGAATTAGTATTATTATATAAAATATTTACTAATTATACTATAGATTATATAATTACTATTAATAAATATTTTTATTAAAATAGAATAGTTTAATAATAAATTAATTATAAAAAATCAGAAATTTATATATAAATTTTTAAAGTTCTGCTAAAAATTAAATAAATATTTATTAATTATTTAAAACTCTTATATATATTTTTATATAAGAATATCTAGTTTTTTAATTCTATTCTAGATTTATTTATAGTATAGATTTTATAGTTATTATTTTTTTTAGTTCTAGTAGTTACTACTATAATTATATACAGTCTAACTACTAGAAATAAAGTATAATTTTAAATAAAATATTTATTCTTACTATATTAAATACAGGTACTCTTCTATCTATATATCTATTATTTATTAGAAAAGATTTATTTTACTTTTTTTTTTATTAATTTTCTTTATTTTTATATAAAAAACTATTATCTAAATCTGGAGTACTACTACCTGACTAGTAGTTATTTCTTAATCTATATTATCAGAATATTTTTTATTTTTATTCAGAGATAAAACAGAAACTATTATTATATAATTTATTTTTTTTTTAATTTAAGCCAGATATTTTATATTATATTTAATTTCTAAGAATTATTTACAGTATTTTTTATATAATTAAATATAAAGTATTTCTATTATTATTTTAAATAAGTTTAGATTTATTATTATTTTAATTAATATTTTTTTTTATTTATTACTTTATAGTATATTTTTTATATTTATAAAAATCTGATTAAATTTATTTAAGAATTTATAAAGATTTTTTTTTTCTTATTTTATTATATTAATTTATTGTGATAGGATCTACTTGTCAGGGTAGAAAGCCTGTCGACTAGGTAAGGAATCAACCACTAAACAGAATGGATTCGTCTAATAATGACAAAGATAGCCTATATCCACGAAATAGACTGATCCTTGAGGGATCAGTAGTCTCCTGCAAAGGAATCGGCACCTTTTAGATATTAAAAGGATATAGAACTGTTATTAATAACCTCACGATTTCTATTACTACTATAATATATTATCCTGAGGGCTGTTACTATAATAGCTAGACTATTTTATTATAAATAGCGCCCTTCTTTACTGGGACGAGCCACCTGGCTCGAGTATTGGGGATAGCCTCGTATGTTTCTGATTCGGAATGGCGGGAATCCGATAATAAAAGGCGGGGGACCCGTGGGGTGTACGGTACAGACAGGGTCACGTGCTGTATCTGTATAGATTCACCAGTGTTTAGATATGTTTGCACTAGTAGGGTCTTAGGAAGAAGAAGTAAACAGAGAATCTCTTATATATTCTTCTTCTTCTTTCTCTTATCCCCTTCTCTACTACGCGGACGTCGTTTCCTTTTCTTTTTATTATTGTTTCGTTCGTTATTTGCTTTTATCGCGTTGGTTGTTCGCCGTTCTTATTATCTCTTGTCTTTCCTTAGCGATCAAGTACCTAATCACGTCTGTCGCGTTCCCGAATTGTTAGTAGATCGCGCGAAATTTGTTGTTCTCGTTTCTTATACCGGGCAGAGGATTGGGTCAGCGTCGTCGCCGCTGTGTAAATACGGCTAAGAAGACGCGAGTACCGGGATCCGCATGCGAAACAGTAATTAAACCGCGCTGGCTATAATACATGTGCTGCCTTCGTACTTCCGTGAAGTATTTCAAGCCTGAAGATATAGAAGTGTTCAAGATTAACTGTATCCTTAATAGGGAGGAATCTATCCTGTATTAATAGTATTACAGCCGCTGAGGCGGTTACAAAGCAGTAGGGATTTATAGACTCTTTTAATATACTTTGGCTAATATACTTAGACGCCTGCTGGTGCACTCGGAAATACTGCTGAACTGGTCAAGCTTCTAGAATAGTACCGTGCGTACTTCTTTCCTACAGAGAACGAGGGTGAGGTAGTTACTAATTTTAATAAGAAAGTTCTTTATACTGTTAATAAGTATATAGTATACCTTATTAAGATTTTTATTCAAATAGTAGCTACTTATTACTGATACTATAGTCTCTCGGTGGCGCAGAAGTCGGTATGTAAAGAAGACCTGGTTAGAGATTATTATACTGATATTTTACTAGTATTATACTGTGAACTATAAAGTATATCTGGCCCGGCGTCGCAAGATTATAGGAGTAGATATCGAGAAACTGTATCTTATATCTGGTGATACCGGCTTTATCTTATAGACTTCAGCGAAGCAGTTATTTAAGACTAGTATTTCAGCTGCAGTTAGCCTGCAATTCAGCAGTAATCAGCTGGATAATATTCTTACTTAGATATTTAAAAGGTTTCCAGTAGCTTTAGGGGATCTGTAAAGATAGCTTATATCTGATTTATAGCTGTATTAGTACTGAATAGCAGTAGATTATAATTATTAATATATATAGACATAATCTGTCGCCTTATAACAGTATTTAAAATATATTTATTAGTATATTAATAAAATATTATCTAACTGGTTTATTATTAACAGCTGGGTATACTTCTGTAGACTATCCAGTAGTATTTTACTAAATTTTCTTTGACTATTATAGCTTCTGAAGTATTCTCTAATAATTTCTGATATTTTTTTATATATTTACTATATTTTTACTAGAAATTTATTAATTATATTTATTTAGCTATTTTTTCTATTTAATTAGATAGTAGTCTTAGCTGTTATAATATTAGTAGTCTTTAACTTTCTCAACTTTCTATTTATTTTTATTATCTAGTTCTGGTATCAGGAGTAGTTCTTTATAATCTCTTCCAGTATTCTACAGTTCTAACAAGAAAATATAGAATATATTATAAATTTATCTATATTTCTCAGGTAAATATAAGTAATATATCTGGAATCTGATATATTTAAGAATCTGAAAGAGTTCTATAAACTTCAAAGCTAACTTCCTTGACTCTTTAAGCTGTAAGTTCTGGGTTAATAGCTTTACTAAATCTCTTTCTTTAAAGAAGAATAATCTTTTATATTTATTATAGTATTCTTTTTATTTTTCTGTAGCTATTCGCTACGTCTTTTATAGCTATTCTCTTATTTTTCTAAACTTCTTGATCCTATCCTGTACGGCTGGGACCTCTCGCTATTAAGAATTACCCTTAATTCTAAGATAAAAGTCTGGCAAATAGTTATATAAGATATTATGAGGTGATAGGCCTGTAGTTATATTATTTATATTATTATAAATAAATTAAGTAATTAGTAATATTACCGGCCAGTTAGTATCGAATTGGCTGGAATAGTACTGAAAATAATACTTAAGGATTTGGTTTATCTATTCTGTTTGGCTATCAGTTTAAGAGTAGAATACTGTTGAAAGCTTTAAGATTATATAGGTATTATAGACTAAATTTAACCAGAATTTACTTATAAAGATTAATCTTCGATCAGATATAATACCCGTTAGAGGTCTGAAAATAAGTTTAACCTGTTTATAGAACAGTTCAGCAAGATCTGGAGCAGTTATTATAGATAGAACAGTAAAGAAAAGATAGTATTTTAAGAATTAATTAATAATAATAAGAATAGTATTAACAGTTTTTCTATATTAGATGACCGGAGGTAGTCCTGTAATAAAGTCTATTGCTAATTCAGTAAATAGACAGGATAGAATTAGTAGCGATTCAAGACTGCTATATAATCGATACTTTAGAACAGTATTATCTTAATATATTAAGTAAGTTCGGATATATTCAGCTATATTATAATATAATCTGTTCTAATAAAACTTCTTTTGTAGAAGTATTTCTATTCGTGTTTTTCCGAAGTGTCCTGCTAACGGATTATTATAATATAAATAAATAAATATTTAGTGTAATGTCTCAGAGGATAAAATATAATAGCAGTCTTTAAAATATAAATAACCTGTAGTTTTAATTATCTAGTACTTCTGGTCTGGTTATTTTTACTAAACAGCAGCTTTTCGCTGTTATGTCTCTGGATCTTCATTCTACAAATATAAGATTATCTTTTAGAGCTCGAAATTATATATATCCGAGTACGGAACTTCTGCGGTATATATCTGTAATATTATAAATTAGAGAATAAATTTCTCTTAAGACAAGTTCTCCCAAGCAGTCCAGTCAGCTGTCTCTATACCGGCTCGACTATTAGAGTCCTTTAAGCTCAACGTAATGCGGGTATCGAACCCAGGGTAACCCTGCGCATCTCAAGGTTTGAACTAGGATTTCTCTTTAACTAAGTCTTTTATTATCAGGAATAATACACCTATAAATCGCTCTTAAATCAGGGTTAATAATTTCTCTTAAGGAGCGGGCTCTACCTGAGACCCAGAAGGTATTCTGGAGAGTCTGTCCGCTGGATTTAACTTTTCTGTTTTATATTTAATAATAAAATTATAAGAAATCAGGCTTATAAGCTATCAAGCTTATCTCCCGTTAATCCTGATTTAATATATAAAGAATTACAAGTTTAAATAGTCAGATAAAACTTTAATTATCTAGAGAGTATCTTCAAAATACTGTTACTACTGTTTAAAAGAATAAATAATAGTAAATAGCTCTTAATCTAGAGTAATATAGTTTAGCTCAGTACCGGAGAACTTACAAGACCAGAAAATAACTGGATAAAATATATTCTTATTATCAGATTAGGATAGAATACTACTTATCCCTTCCTTTAATATATCAGTTTCCAAATATCGGGATTTTATAGGATTAAAGTATGTCAGTAGAGGTGCATGCTGAAAAACAGTAATTAGGCGGTAAAAAACAAGCCGCTTATATAGATTTAGACAGATTTTCCTAGATTTTTAACTATTAACTGCTCCACGAAGTAGAGCAGTAAGAGATAAGATAATTTATAAGTAGTTTTAAATAAATTAACAGTAGAAGTTACAGAATCCTAGAAAGACCTAGATATTATAGTAACTTTCGGGAATCAGCCACGAAATAATATTGTTTACCCGTCAAGGATCTATAGATACTCTATCGGTATTAATAATATATTCTAGGAATTCGACTTAGGATTAGTAAAATAAATACTTAGATAGTTTTATATAGAGTTAAGCTTCTCAGAGTCTTTCTAGTACTTGATAAATATACTTTATATAAGATTCTTTATCTGGCGAGAAAATAAGGATATTATCAAGATATACTATATAAAAGTTATCAAGGAGTCTATGAAGTACTGTATATATATAGTTTTAGAATATTATAGAAGTATTAGTTAGTCTGAATAGTATAATAGTATATTTAAAATAGTTGTATCAGATATAAAATACTGTCTTCTATTTATTATTTTCTTTAATACAGATTCAGTAATAAGTATTCTTAATATTAATTTTTAAAAAATATTTACTGCCTGAGACTCTATTAAGAATCTCTAAAATAAAAAATAAAAAATAGTAATTCTTAATAAAAACTTTATTAAGACCTCTGTAGTCTATACAAAGGTATAAACTACTATTCTTCTTAGATATAAAAAGGATAGGGGCCCCTGCAGGACTTTTTAAAGATTAAATTCAGTCTAATTTTAAGTTTTTTTTAATATATTCTTATAGAACCTTAAGTTCAGCTTCTGATAGAGGATATATAGGACTGTAAGAGAGTATTTTATCAGATTTAATATTAATAGCGTAGTCCGCAGGGCTATAAGAGGGAAGTTGTTAGGAAGAATCTATAGAGAATATATCTTAGAACCCCTGAAGTTCGATTAGAATTATCTCTGGATTCAGAGATAAATCAGAAAGTTTTTTCTCCGGTAGTTAAATATCTTCAGGAAACTTAATAATAGCGTATACTCTTACTGAGTTCCGGGTTATTTTATTAAATTAGGTGGTAGAGAGAAGGGAAATAGATAGTATACTGAACTACTATTATTAATTCTATACTAATAGATTAATATAAAGATCTTGAAGTATAGTTATTAATAACAGGATCGGGCTGCCTTCCAGGCAAGGATCTTGATTGATCCTTATATAATATTATTCGAATATACAGATACTTCCCCGCGAATCAGTAGCGGTAATAGGGACTTCCTATATACTGTAGATGGGAGTAGTAATTTAGTTAATAGCTTTAATCCTGGGTGCAGTAACTGGGGCATGTTAGAGGTTGTAAGTCTTAGTAAATTAATAGCTGATAATATCTACTTCAGTGTAACTGTCCAGGTCTGTAAAGATTTCAAGACTGTTTCAAATATAAATAGGAATATAGAAATAATATATAGTCCTTACTATAGATAAAGAAGTTAAAATTATAGAATTTATTCTAACTCCTCTACTTTTCTCTTAGAATCTGATAAATATTAGTAGGTTTTAACAGATTAAATCTTCCTGCTTTCAGTAGGATATTGATTTATAAGATACTGGATACTATTATATATAAAGTATTGTAATTAATTACTATTCTTTCCGGTAGGGTTTTCCTTGCGGTTCGATGCATCTTCTTTGGTTAGTCTGTTAGAATAGCCTTGGAGGCGCTTATATAATTTATAGCTGCTGAATCGGTCATTATTTTACTTATATTTCTATTTATTACTCTATAGTTTATAGTAATAGGTAGTAATAACTACTATTTTATCCCGTTCTTCCGGTAAGTGGGGAACATGCTCTTGAATATAGTGATTAAGATCAGGTAGTAGCTTAGTAAAGTATAATAAAACTCTTTCTTTCTCTGCCTGACAAGGAAAGTATTACTCTAAGATATTAAAATAAGTATAAAACTCTCTCGGATCTTAACTGTATTGCTGGTAAGCTTATTTAAGTTAAGCTATAATATCCGATTAAAGAATAGTAGTATTCCGGATCAGAATAAGGGTCTAATCCTTGAATCAAGGCTATAATTTCTCAAGGGATTGTCTTGCTGCCGGACTCTTATTATTAATAAAATAATACTATCTCTGCCTGCATGCAGGGTCTATATAACTAATAGCAGCAAGAATCTTGTATTTCTCTGATAAATATTTCTTAGAAGCCCTCCGAAATATATATTCTAAATTAGTAATCTATTCTTAATATTTTTAAAGATTAAAGTTTAAGATAAAGTAGAGAATATCTTTAAACTTAATCTCTTCCTTATCTTTTTCTGATTCGGAAGAGGATCGGTAGTATATAGAGAAGGTCTCGCCCGGGGAACTATTTCTCTGGAGATAGGCTATTCTCCTCTGCAGGTTGGTAGCTTGTTCTAATTAATAAATATAATCTTCTAACTGTTGGATTTCCTCAGCAGTAGGAACAGTATTTAATAATAATTCTGGATTAATATAATTACTAGATGTCTCCCTTTCTGTACTGTCTTTAAGGGGTAGTATCTTTTTTAGGTAGTTAAAAAGAGAAGAATCAGAATATAATAGGATCTACTTATCAGGATAGAAAGCCTGTTAACTAGATAAGGAATTAACTACTAAACGGAATAGATTTGTTTAATAATAATAAAGGTAGCCTATATCCACGAAATAGACTGATCCTTGAGGGATCAGTAGTCTCCTGCAAAGAAATCAGCACCTTTTAGGTATCAAGAGGGTGTAGAACTGCTATCGATGACCTCACAACTTCTATTACCACCATAATACGTCATCCCGAGGGCTGTTACCA
>KZ825910.1:6259-44962 GCA_003184645.1 Aspergillus ellipticus CBS 707.79 | reverse complement strand
AAAGGTAGCCTATATCCACGAAATAGACTGATCCTTGAGGGATCAGTAGTCTCCTGCAAAGAAATCAGCACCTTTTAGGTATCAAGAGGGTGTAGAACTGCTATCGATGACCTCACAACTTCTATTACCACCATAATACGTCATCCCGAGGGCTGTTACCATGATAGCTAGGCTATTCTATCACATTTATATAAAAAGTTTTTTTTTATAATTAGAATTAAAATATATAAGATCCAGCTGGTTATAAAATTTAGAAAAAATTAAAAATTAGTTATTTTTTTATTATATAATAATCTAGAGAAAAAAATATTAGCTAATTTTTTCTTTAAATTTACTATAAATATATAAGACTTTTATATTTTTAAAAACAAAAATATTTCTTTTAATCAGAAATTTTATATAAAAATTAATAAGAAAAAAATAATATTTATATAAATTTTTTTTATTAAATAAAATAAAATCTAGATATTATAAATAATAGACTAGGATTAATAGAACTGCAGCAGGAACTGGTTAGATTATATAAAATTTATAAAATTAAGTTTATAAATTTATTATCTAGTTTACCAGCTTCTATATATATTTATAATTATTTATTTTAATTATTATTTTTTTTCTAAGAATATCTCTATAAGAGTTTAGTAAAAGGAATAATTTCTAATATAAAAAAATCTCTAGATTTATATAATTAACAGAAGTATCTATAAATAAAAAAAAATTATTAAAAAAAGAATCTTTATATTATTAAAAAGATAGCTTTTTATCTATTAGTTTACTGCTTTTTTATATAAGAAGTAAAATCAGAGTAAGATATTAGCCGAGCTATTCCTTTAGAGCCAGGAGCTTCCCGCCTGGACCCGTAACAATATTAACTTATATAAAAGTTTTTTTTTTACAGTCAGGATTAAAATATATAAGATCCAGCTAGTTATAGAACTCAGAAAAAGTTAGAAACTAGTTATTTTTTTATTATATAGTAATTTAGAAAAGAAAATATTAACTAGTTTTTTTTTAAATCTATTATAGATATATAAGACTTTTATATTTTTAAAAAAAAAAATATTTTTCTTAATTAAAAATTTTATATAAAAATTAATAAAAAAAAATAATATTTATATAAATCTTCTTTATTAAATAGAGTAGAATCCGGATATTATAAATAATAAACTAGAATTAGTAGAACTACAGCAGGAACTAGTTAGATTATATAAAATTTATAAAATTAAATTTATAGATTTATTATTTAATTTACCAGTTTTTATATATATTTATAATTATTTATTTTAATTATTATTTTTTTTTTAAGAATATCTCTGTAAAAGTTTAGTAGAAGAAATAATTTTTAATATAAAAAAAATCTTTAGATTTATATAATTAACAGAAGTATTTATAAATAAAAAAAAATTATTAAAAAAGAAATCTTTATATTATTAAAAAAATAGTTTTTTATTTATTAATTTATTATTCTTTTATATAAGGAGTAAAGTCAGAGCAAGACATTAGCCGAGCTATTCCTTTAGGGCCAGGAGCTTCCCGCCTGGACCCGTAATACTTAAATAGATACTGATATTAAAATTATAGGTTTAGTAAAGAGGATATAACCAGAGTCTATTAATAAGAAAAAAGTCTAATTTATAAGTACCTGAGACCTTATATAATAGTTATACCCTATATTATTTAATCTATATCTAATAAATCTACTCTTTCTTAATAACTACAGTAGATAATAGTAAAGATAATGATTTATATACTGGCCCCTTGCCTTAAATAAATAACTAAAGTAAAATCAGATAAGTTAAGAATCTTTTTTCCTTAAAAGTTATTATTTAAGCTTGGTAGGGTTCAGCTGTAGACAATTTATAAAGAGCAGGATTACTAATTAGCTGAAGAAAGAACACCAGTCTGGATTCTGGAACTTTTCTTAAGTATTTATCCTGATTAGTATTTTTCTTGAATAGAAAACACTTAATTCTACAGTTTCTAAGTATATACAGTATTAGTTAAATCTGATATATCTAAAAAGAGCGCTAGACCGATCTTACTAGGTTAGTTATATTATAACTGCTGTTCCAGCCAGCTGATTATATAGTCTTAACCATGTCCGGATTCCTATCAGCTACTGGGCCCTTGCGCCTATTAAGAGCGAGTCTTATATTTATAGTTAACTGGAATATCTTAATCAAGCTATTACCCGGGCACGAAGTACTAATCTTAAGATTATTCTTAATAATTAACTAGATAACTAACTGCTTATTACTTAAGTCAAGAGTAAATTTCTTACAGGAAATTATTTTTCCCGGCCCTAACAGTCCGTGCTGATATTATTAGATATACCCAGGTATCTTCCTCGTGATAAGTCTTCCTCACAATGAGTCTTCCTCGCAACACCGGCAAATAATTATCCGACTATATTATTTAATAACTTATAGAAGTCTTTATGAAAGAAGTTACTAATAATAATCTACCGGATTATAAAGTACTATATCTGGAGGTATAAGAATAAAGAAGATTAGCTGAGGAGAAGAGCAAGCAGGCGGAGTAGAAAAAAAGCCAGGCCCAGGTAAAAAGAAAACAGGCAGAGAAGAAATAAGATCTAGAATAAAAATAAATATATCCTACCAGCTTCTAGAAGCTTATTTAATACTGCTATAATCTATTTATAGAGTACTTAGGAATTAAAACATTATCTTAATAAATAATTAGAAAGATACCTCTACCTATAGAAAAGTACTGCCTGTCACAGCTTCAGCTGTAGACAGACTACAGTACTATTAAAGAGTAAATTTACTGTTCTATATATAACTATCTATAATTATTAGATTAAAATACAGAACTTTTATTTAGCTATATCTCTTTCTGAGATAAAAATATTGACCGCGGCTGTCCATAAACTAGATTATAGTATATCAGAAGTACTGTTCAGGGTTATCTGTACTATATATAGAGTATTTTAAGATAATATAATATAGAAACTCCAGATTAAAGATATATTAGTACAGTTTCAGTACTATACTAATTATAAGAATTAAACAGAAAAATACTATTAATTAAATAACTGAACTGATAATAAGATAAAAGTAAGTAGATAAATCAGCTCTGTATTTATAATATATTCTTAGAAAAATCTAGTAAATAAGAACTACAAACAGAGCTGTAGAATAATAAATCTTAATTCTTAAGATTTTAAAGACTTTTCTCTAAAATTTCTTAGAGCTGATATACCTTAGCCTGATAATAACAGGTATAAAATAATTCTACAGTAAGCTTAAGTAATACTTTATTATCTTAAGAGCTGTATATAATTAGATTAAATATATTTAATAGTATAGTAAGTATATACTACTTGATTATCTGATAGTAAATATTATTATTAAAAAGTTTTATTACTGTCTGAGAAAATATTCAGAAAATAAATATTAAATCTATAATTTAGAAAGATATACTATTAGTTAATATATAGAATAAAAAAAAACTGTAGAACTAACTAATCTTATTAGAATAAATAAATTAATAAGATTTCTAAATACTATAGTTAATATAGATATAATATAGTATATTTAGTACTTCTTAGATTAGAAGTATATTAAGATCCTGATTTTAATAGTTATTAATAAGAGTCTCTATTTCTGCCCTGAATTTATATAATATTCAGCTGTAAGATATAAAGATTTATTATTATTAAGATAATCAGGAATATAAGAATATCTAATATTTCTAGTTATCTGTTCAGTATTCTTTACTATAATCTGAATATTATAGTATTATACTAGGAAAGTAGTAGTACAGGTTGTACTGATCTGTACAGTACCTGTATTTAATCTGTTTCTTATATAACTATACCAGATAGCTAAATTATTAGTATTACCAGTACTGCTTTTTTTCTACTTAATAAATCTCTATATTCTTAATAAATCTCTATTCTACCAGCAGTCTGTTATTAATAATTTATTCAGCTGTCTCAGATATATTCAGCCAGATTTTTATTATAGTTTTATTATTTTAATATTATTTTCTAATTTATCTAATTACTGAATATTATTCTAAGCAGTTTCTGTAGACTATATATACTGTAAATAAATAATATAGCCGGTCTTAGTAGTACTGATACCAGTAATATTAAATCCTTTGATAGAGAGCAGTACAGATATAGATATTTACTACTTCTACTGCAGGACTCTTAAGAATCAGTTATTATTAATATCCTAATCTAAAGTCAGTGCGGTGCTGATTCAGATATAATTAGACTTATTTCTGGTATATAAGACTGTCTTCTTAGGGTCTGATAATAGGTTGCCAGCAGCTAGCTCTGCCTACAACCTGTTCAGGGAGATATTTAGCAGTTATACCTCTAATTTAGTAAGGAGCAGCCTGTAATTATATAGAATTAATAAGCTAAGTATTAGATTTTCAGCCTGAAGTAGAATAGTTATATAACCAGATATACTCTATCTTTATTCTTTAACCTTTTACAGTCTTGCAAGTTTCTGAAAAAACTATTAATATAGTATTCTATTATAATAATATTATAATTATAATACTAACTAGAAGTTAAATTATTATAAACTATCAGATAATCTAAATTATCTTAAATATGTTTTATATTTTAGCTTAATTAGTATATACCTGTATCTTCTATAATAAACTAATATTAAGTAGTTTATTTATTATCTAAAATTTTACTAGAGATTTCTTTACTTTAATCTAAAACTTTTAAATATAATATCTAATTTTTTTAATAATATTATAAAAAATAAAATACTAGTTATACATAATACAGAAAAAATATAGATAGTTTACTAGTAAAACAGTTTTATTACTATTTCTAAAATTAATAACAGTAATTAAGAAATAAAAACTAAAATTACTATAATTATATCTAGAAAAGAAAAAATAAAGTTAAAGATTAGTCTATATATTACTAATAAAAAGATTAAAGTAATTAATTTTTAAATATATAAACTTTTAGCTATATATACAGTATATAATAGATTAAAAGTAATTTTATAACTTATATCCTGCTCTTAAATAATTATAGAAATATTTTTAAACTTTTCTTCTGTTGAGCTGCTTAGTTTAAAGTTATTTAAAACTTCTAATATTTTTAAATCTAAAATCTTTTTAATAGTTTACTGCTTAGTATTTTTCAGTATAATATCTATAGTAGATAGAATCAGACTAAGTCTATCTATAATTATAATATATCTATTATATCTGACTAGTTAGTAGATAATTCTGAAAAGAGCTATAATAAGATTATTTATTTTTTTTACTATATTAATAATTAGAATACAGATATCCTTATTCCAGTAAGAAAATATTATTATTACAGCTGCCCCGGAAATAAGCTGTTCTTTAATCTAAATAAAGATTTATTTAATTATATTACAGAAATCTATTTTAAATACAGCTGTAATACTTTTTAATAATATATATTTATAACTTATATCTTTTCTAAGATTCAGTACTAGCCCAGTCTTCTTCTACTCTAGTTTTTTTAATAATAAGAATTACTGATATTTATTTATATTAACTATTATTAACTGAGTACGACTAGTAGAGTACAGATATACAGTACTATCTCTATTCAGATAGTATATTATATATATTTTATATAGATATTTAGTTAACTTCTTTCTTTTCTTAATTCTATGTTAAGACACAGCTTCTTTGCTTAATTTATTACTATTTATCAACTATATAACCAGTTCACTGCCTCAGGCTCATTAATTTACTGCCTCAGGTTAACCAGTTCACGGAGTGAATTCCCGAGTTCCGGACCCCTCAGCGGGAAAAACGGGCCTAGAACAATCTACTACTTCAGCAGGGAAAACAGTCTGGAAGAATCTATCTGTTTAATATAAGTTTAATAACTTTATTATTTTTATATATTTTTTATATAATCGCGGAAAATCTCAAAGAATTAATATAGCTATTCAGCAAAATAACTTAAAATAAAAAAGAATTACTTATATAATAGATTCTATTACTTATTTAATATAAAGTACCTCTCTAACTGTTTTATATATAAGAAATAACTAATATTTTTCTTACTGCGTATAATACTATACTGATTTAATCAGTTAGAGAAAAATAGATCTATAACTTTATTTAACAGTATAATAAACTAAAGATATATTTCTTTTAATAATATAACTATTAATATATTTAATATAAAGATTCTAAGATTATTAAGAAGTAGTTTAACTATATATAAATTATTATAATATAATATAGGATTATATCTGAAGATATCTATAACTTTAATAAGACTGGCTTTACTATAGACTTAATAACTACTGCTAAAGTAGTTATTAGAACTAATCTTTATAAAAAAATAATTCTTATACAGTTAGATAATTAAGAATAAATTATTTTTATTAAATATATTAATATCTCTAAATAGACTCTTCTACTATATATTATTTTTAAAAAAAAGATTTATATAAAGGACTAGTATTAAGTGTGATAGAATAGCCTAGCTATCATGGTAACAGCCCTCGGGATGATGTATTATGGTGGTAATAGAAGTTGTGAGGTTATTAATAGCAGTTCTATATTTTCTTAATACTTAAAAGGTGCTGATTTCTTTGCAGGAGACTACTAATCCCTTCAGAATCAGTCTATTTTATAGATATAGGCTATCTTTATTATTATTAGACGAATCTATTATATTTAGTAGTTGATTCCTTATCTAGTTAACAGGCTTTCTATTCTAATAAGTAGATCCTATTATATTCTGATCTTTTTCTTTTTAATTATCTAAAAAAGATACTATCTCTTAAAGATAGTACAGAAAGAGAGATATCTAATAATTATATTAATCTAGAATTATTATTAAATACTATTCCTACTGCTGAGGAAATCTAATAGTTAGAAAATTATATTTATTAATTAAAATAAGCTATTAATCTGTAGAAGAGAATAGTTTATCTCCAGAAAAATAATTCTCCGGGTAAGATCTTTTTTATATACTACTAATCCTCTTCTAAATTAGAAAAAGATAAAAAAGAGATTAAGTTTAAAGATATTCTCTACTTTATCTTAAATTTTAATCTTTAAAAATATTAAAAATAGATTACTAATTTAGAATATATATTTTAAAAGATTTTTAAAAAATATTTATTAGAGAAATATAAGATTTTTACTATTATTAATTATATAGATCCTATATATAGATAGAAATAATATTATTTTATTAATAATAAGAGCCCGGTAGTAAGATAATCTCTTAAAAAATTATAATTTTAATTTAAAAATTAGATCTTTATTCTGATCCGGAATACTACTACTCTTTAATCAGATACTATAATTTAATTTAAATAAGTTTACCAGTAATACAGTTAAGATCTAAAAGAGTTTTATATTTATTTTAATATTTTAGAATAATATTTCTCTTATTAGACAGAGAAAAAAAAAATCTTATTATATTTTACTAAGCTATTATCTAATTTTAATTATTATATTTAAAAGTATATTCTCTATTTACCGGAAAAATAGGATAAAATAATAACTATTACTATTTATTACTATAAACTATAGAATAATAAATAGAAATATAAATAAAATAATAACTAATTTAGCAGCTATAAATTATATAAGTATTTTTAAGACTATTTTAATAGACTAACTAAAGAAGATATATTAAACTGTAAGAAAAACTTTACCGGAAAAAATAATAATTAATTATAATACTTTATATATAATAGTATCTAGTATCTTATAAATTAATACTTTACTAAAAACAGAAAGATTTAATCTACTAAAATCTATTAATATTTATCAGATTCTAAAAAAAAAGTAGAAAAATTAAAATAAATTTTATAATTTTAATTTTTTTATCTACAGTAAAGATTATATATTATTTTTATATTTTTATTTATATTTAAAATAGTCTTAAAATCTTTACAGATTTAGACAGTTATACTAAAATAAATATTATCAGCTATTAATTTATTAAGATTTATAATCTTTAATATATTCTAATTACTGTACTCAGGATTAAAGTTATTAATTAAATCACTACTTCTATTTACAGTATATAGAAAGTCTCTATTACTGCTACTAATTTACAGGGAAGTATCTATATATTTAAATAATATTATATAGAGATTAATTAAGATTCTTATCTAGAAAGCAGCCTGATCCTATTATTAATAACTATATTTTAAAATCTTTATATTAATTTATTAGTATAGAATTAATAATATTAGTTTAGTATACTATCTATTTCTCTTTTTTCTACTACTTAATTTAATAAAGTAACCCGGAATTTAGTAAAAATATATACTATTATTAAGTTTTCTGAAGATATTTAACTATTAGAAAAAAGATTTTCTGATTTATTTCTAAATCTAGAAATAATCTTAATTAAATTTTAGAAGTTCTGAGATATATTTTTTATAAATTTTTTTTAATAATTTCCTTCTTATAGCCCTGCGGACTATACTATTAATATTAAATCTAATAAAATATTCTCTTACAGTCTTATATATCTTCTATCAGAAACTGAACTTAAGATTTTATAAAAATATATTAAAAAAAATTTAAAATTAGATTAAATTTAATCTTTAAAAAGTTCTACAGGGGCCTCTATTCTTTTTATATCTAAAAAGAATAGTAGTTTATATCTTTATATAGACTATAGAGGTTTTAATAAAATTTTTATTAAAAATTACTATTTTTTATCTTTTATTTCAGAAATTTTTAATAGAGTTTTAGATAGTAAATATTTTTTAAAAATTAATATTAAGAATATTTACTACTAAATCTGTATTAAGAAAAATAATAAATAAAAAATAATATTTTATACTTAATACAGCTACTTTAAATATATTATTATATTATTTAGATTAATTAATATCTTTATAATATTCTAAAACTATATATATATAGTATTTTATAGATTTTTTAATAATTTTTATATAATATATCTTAATAATATTCTTATCTTCTTATCAGATAAAGAATCTTATATAAGATATATTTATTAAATATTAGAAAGACTTTAAGAAGTTTAATTCTATATAAAACTATTTAAATATTTATTTTACTAATCCTAAGTTAAATTTCTAGAATATATTATTAATATTAATAGAGTATCTATAGATTCTTAATAGATAAATAATATTATTTTATAACTGATTTCTGAAAGTTACTATAATATCCAGATCTTTTTAAGATTTTGTAACTTCTATTATTAATTTATTTAAAATTATTTATAAATTATTTTATTTCTTATTTTTCTATTTTATAGAGCAGTTAATAATTAAAAATCTGGAAAAATCTATCTAAATCTATATAAATAGCTTATTTTTTACTATTTAATTACTGTCTTTTAGTATATATCTCTATTAATATACTTTAATTCTATAAAATCCTAATATTTAGAAATTAATATATTAAAAAAAAAAATAAATAGTATTTTATTCTAATCTGATAATAAAAATATATTCTATCTAGTTATTTTCTAGTTTTATAAGTTCTCCGGTACTGAACTAAACTATAGTACTCTAGATTAAGAGTTATTTATTATTATTTATTTTTTTAAACAGTAGTAACAGTATTTTAAAAATACTTTCTAGATAATTAAAATCTTATCTAACTATTTAAACTTATAATTCTTTATATATTAAACCAGGATTAATAGAAGATAAGCTTAATAATTTATAAATTTAATTTTTTATAATTTTATTATTAAATATAGAATAAAAAAATTAAATTTAATAAATAGATTCTCTAGAATATCTTCTAGATTCTAGATAAAGCCTGCTTTTTAAAAGAAATTATTAATCCTGATTTAAGAGTAATTTATAGATATATTATTCCTAATAATAAAAAATTTAGTTAAAGAAAAATCCTAGTTTAAATCTTAAAATATACAGGATTATTCTAAGTTTAATACCTGTATTATATTAAGCTTAAAGAATTCTAATAGTTAAGCCGGTATAGAGACAGCTGACTGGACTGCTTAGAAAAACTTATTTTAAAAAAGATTTATTCTCTAATTTATAATATTATAGATATATACTGCAGAAGTTCTGTATTTAGATATATATAATTCTAAGCTCTAAGAAATAATCTTATATTTATAGAATAAAGATTTAGAGATATAATAATAAAAAGCTACTGTTTAGTAAAGATAACCAGACTAGAAGTACTAAATAATTAAAATTATAGATTATTTATATTTTAAAAACTGCTATTATATTCTATTCTCTAAGATATTATACTAAATATTTATTTATTTATATTATAATAATCTGTTAGCAGGATATTTCAGAAAAATATAAATAGAAGTACTTCTATAAAAAAATTTTTATTAGAACAGATTATATTATAATATAACTGAATATATCTGAACTTATTTAATATATTAAGATAATACTACTCTAAAGTATTAATTATATAGTAGTCTTAAATTATTACTAATTCTCTTTTATCTATTTATTAAATTAGTAATAGACTTTATTATAGAACTACCTCCGGTTATCTAATATAAGAAAACTATTAATACTATTCTTATTATTATTAATTAATTCTTAAAATATTTTTTTTTTATTATTCTGTCTATAATAATTACTCCAGACCTTGCCGAACTGTTTTATAAATAGATTAAACTTATCTTCAGATCTCTAATAAGTATTATATCTGATTAAGAATTAATTTTTATAAGTAAATTCTGGTTAAATTTAGTCTATAATATCTATATAATCTTAAAGCTTTTAACAGTATTCTACTCTTAAATTAATAACTAAATAAAATAAATAAACTAAACTCTTAAATATTATCTTCAGTACTACTCCAGCTAATTTAATACTAACTAGCTGGTAATATTACTAATTATTTAATTTATTTATAATAATATAAATAATATAACTACAGGCTTATTATCTTATAATATCTTATATAATTATTTACCAGACTTTTATCTTAGAATTAAGAATAATTTTTAATAGTAAAAGATTCCAGCTGTACAGGATAGGATTAAAAAGCTTAAAAAAATAAAAAAACAGCTATAAAAGATATAATAAATAATTATAAAAAAATAAAAAAAATATTATAATAAATATAGAAGATTATTCTTTTTTAAAAAAAAAGATTTAGTAAAATTATTAATCTAGAACTTATAGTTTAAAGAATTAAGAAAATTAGCTCTAAAGTTTATAAAATTTTTTTAGATTCTTAAATATATCAGATCTTAGATATATTACTTATATCTATCTAAAAAATATAGATAAATTTATAATATATTCTATATTTTTTTATTAAAATTATAGAATATTAGAAGAGATTATAAAAAACTATTTCTAATACTAGAGTTAGATAATAAAAATAAATAAAAAATTAAGAAAGTTAAAAACTACTAATATTATAATAATTAAGATTATTATTTAATTAAATAGAAAGAATAGCTAAATAAATATAATTAATAAATCTCTAATAAAAATATAATAAATATATAAAAAAATATTAGAAAATACTAAAAGATATATTAGAAATTATAATAATTAAAAAAAATCTAGTAAAATACTACTGGATAGCTTATAGAAGTATATCCAGTTATTAATAATAAACTAATTAAATAATATTTTACTAATATACTAATAAATATATTTTAAATATTATTATAAGATAATAGATTGTATCTATATATATTAATAATTATAATCTACTACTATTCAGTACTAATTCAGTTATAAATCAGATATAAGTTATTTTTACAGATCCTCTAAAGCTACTGGAAACTCTTTAAATATTTAAATAAAAATATTATCCAGCTGATTACTACTGAATTATAAATTAACTATAATTAAAATACTAGTTTTAAATAACTGCTTTACTGAAGTCTATAAAATAAAACTGGTATTATCAGATATAAGATATAGTTTCTTAATATCTACTTCTATAATCTTATAATACCGGACCAGATATACTTTATAGTTTATAGTATAATACTAGTAAAATATCAGTATAATAATCTTTAACCAGATTTTTCTTATATACCGACTTCTGCGCTATTAAGAGACTATAGTATTAATAATAAGTAGCTACTATTTAAATAAAGATTTTAATAAAATATATTATATATTTATTAATAGTATAAAGAATTTTTTTATTAAAATTAATAATTATTTTATTTTTATTTTTTATAGAAAAAAAATATATATAATATTATTCTAGAAGCTTAATTAATTTAATAATATTTTTAAATATACTAGCAGATATCTAAGTATATTAGCTAAAGTATATTAAAAGAATCTATAAATCTCTACTATTTTATAACTGCTCTAGCAGTTATAATACTGTTAATATAAAATAGATTTTTTTTTATTAAAAATATAATTAATCTTAAATACTTCTATATTTTTAGACTTAAAATATTTTACAGAAGTATAAAAACAGTATATATACTATAGCCAGCACGGTTTAATTACTATTTTATATACAGATTCTGATACTTGTATCTTCTTAGCTGTATTTATACAGCAGTAATAATACTAATCTAATCCTCTGCCCGGTATAAAAAATAAAAATAATAAATCTTATATAATTTACTGATAATTCAGGAATACAACAAATATAATTAAGTACTTAATTATTAAGAAAAAACAAGAAATAATAAAAATAGTAAATAACTAATATAATAAAAGTAAATAATAAATAAAATAATAATAAAAAAAAAAAAAAATAATATCTGTATAATAGAGAAGAGGATAAAAGAAAAAAGAAGAAGAATATATAAGAGATTCTCTGTTTACTTCTTCTTTCTAAAATCTTACTAGTATAAATATATCTAAATACTGGTAAATCTATACAGATACAGTATATAACCCTGTCTATACTGTATATCCTGCAGGTCCCCTGCCTTTTATTATCAGATCCCCGCTATTCCGAATTAGAAATATATAAGATTATCCCTAATACTCGAGCCAGGTGGCTCGTTCCAGTAAAGAAGGGTGCTATTTATAATAAAATAGCCTAGCTATCATAGTAACAGCCCTCAGGATAATATATTATAGTAGTAATAGAAGTTATAAAGTTATTAATAGCAGTTCTATATTTTCTTAATATCTAAAAAGTGCTGATTCCTTTGCAGGAGACTACTGATCCCTTAAGAATCAGTCTATTTTGTAGATATAGGCTATCTTTGTCATTATTAGACGAATCCATTGCGTTTAGTGGTTGATTCCTTACCTAGTCAACAGGCTTTCTACCCTGACAAGTAGATCCTATCATATTAAGATATTTTACTATATAATTAGAAAATTAAAGTTAATTTTAATAACTGGACTAATAATAAAATAAATCTTTACTAGCTTAAAAAATTTTTTATTTTTATTATTACTAGCTGTATAACTGAAAAATATTATTTTCTAGTTCTTGATAGCTATAAAAGTTATCTAATATTTTAATTTAATTAGATATATAGTAAGAATAATATTATTTTTATTTATATATCTGTTTATTTTTTATATTTACTACAGTCTCTAGATATTAGCTGTTTTTTATTATTAAAGTATATATATAGATACTTAGTAGAAATTAAAATATATTTCAGATTTAATTATATTAATAAGTTTAATTTTTTTAAAACTTTTTTTCAGATATATATAAAGATCTATACTACTAGTAATATTTATAATAGTTTTTCTACTACTAGATTAGTTTTATATAATCTAGAATAAATATTTAGTTAGTTAAATATTTAATTAAAAACTTTTATACTACTAGATAATCAGTTAACTAATTTAGTATCTAAAATATTCTATACTATTAAATAATTTAAAAAGCAGGTATTTATAATAAGAAAAATATTTTAAAAATATATATAAGAAGGCTTCTAAAGCCCTATCTCTTTATTAGAGGTTTGATTAAATAAGATTATTAAAAGTAATAAAATTACTTTAAATAAGATAGTTTTTATATATTAAAAAATCTATAATTTACAGGCTGTAAATAAGAAGTAGTTTTTAAAGAGAAAAAAGTCTACTAAGCAGCTTACTGCTACTGAGAATCTTTTAATTTAGAAGAGCTAGAAGTAATTTCAGCAGGAGAATCAGGTTTTTAAAACTTAAGATACTGTATCTAGAGAATCAGAGCTTCTTGCAGTTAGACTACACGTATATACACTACTACAGTGCTCTAATTATTATATTCAGGGGCATACTAGGGTTAGATATTCTAATCCATCTAGTAATTAGTTTTATATAGAAATGTAATTGTTTTGTTGGTAAAAAGGCGCTTGAATCTTATCTAGTCGTACAAAACGCGGTCAAGTGGCGGCTCGCTTACAATGGCGGCTCGCTTACCGATTACATTATCAAGAATCTTTTATTATATCAGTCTGTACTGAAACACCTGTATAATATTAGTATCCTTTATAGCAATACTAACAGATATAATTTTATTATTTATAATAATATAGTATATTTAATTGATTTCGAGAACAGTAAACTATATAATATTGCGAGTACATCTATACAAGCCGAGATAGAAAGTCTACGTGATTAATTAAGAGAAGGAACAGGACGCAGAGCATGTTTTATTCCGTTGTATCAGCTGAATTAGGATTATAAGACATACGCGGATAGGTACAAGAGGATGCTGAATAGTATATGGTTGTTTATAGATATTTATACTTTTATACACATTGGTTTCGCTGCTACTTGCTTTCTTTGACTGGCTGGGATGATATTGTTAGTATAAGCTATTTATGACGAAGAGTTGACAGACTCGGCTATCGAAATCCAAATCAGCCACTTCAGAAAAGAGGAAGCATTGCGGAAAGAATGGAATCGGGTCATATGTTCATGTAGCATTCTTTCAGAAAATCTTTATTTTTCCGATTTTTCCGACGATGACCGAAATACTTTGCTACGGACAGAACTTCATTGATCTGAAAGTGGAAAAATGATGTCAGAGAAATTCGAGAACAGCCAGATAATTTCGGCCTGTAGCTGTTAGCATGGTATCCACAAAGCAATAGATAGATACATACTCCGTGTATTATATCAATAGAAAATAAATTTGACTCCAGATTACCAGCGCCTCTCAACGACTCGATGCTGGTCAAAACCTGGTCTTCGTTTTGTTCATGGAAGTAAAATCGCAAAGTGTCCCCATGCTGAAAATTTATGTCTCTTTTGTCTGCTTGGATAAGCGTACTTTCGTACCACTGACCAAGGACCATTTTAGTACCATCGTTATACTGGAGAAGCAAGCCTGTGCATCGGGACTCCAGGTAGCAAGCCTTAAGCGACTGCACATTGGCGAAAGAAGCTTGCGAGCTGAAAGTACTAAAGCAAGAGGCTCTCAAACGGCGCGTGATATGATGGCGATGTAGTCTGTCGTAGTGCTCTTGCAATCGAAGAGTGATACTTTCATATTCTTGCTGTGGCGAGAGTTCACGTGGTTGAAAAATCGCACCCACACTCGTAAAGCCGGTGATACCTGGTGATCTATCATAGTACAACCCTAGAATATCACCATAATCTGCGTTGAAAATCTTTTTTAGCTTTGTCTCTGAAGGCGGGAAACATGGACCTAGAGTCAAGACTCTTCGTTTATCCGTTGAAATCTTTATATCGCATTAGTATGAATTTTGCACGATGCGGCGAGCACGTACAAGTAAATAAGGCTTTGACAATGCGTCTTTTTGATGCCAGAAGACATGAACAGATTTTATGGTTTCGGCATATCCGAGCTGGATATGAACAGGACAACCGTGTTGTCGTCCAAACCAATATGACTTGGATAACTGGGAATGAGAATAGAAATGGGTCCCTAGTCCGATAACTCCCCGGCTAGAGCAGAACGCAGTGAGTCCGTAAAGGACGAAACTATCTCTGCATAAAGGAATATATGCCATGACTCGCTGATGTTGAGTTGCAAAGTCGAAATGCCGCGGCCAGTCATAAAAGCACATAGAACAGAGACGACCTGTTTTTAACCAGGGCACCTCAGGTTCCCAGAGGAAATCGTGCCCGAATCTTGGTTGACCAAAGTAGCGTATGGCGGTTATCTTCAAAGTCTAGATCACCGTGTCAGCTTAAATCCCGTGTATTTCCTCACTGAAAGGACCTTACATCCCACTCGATATGGACACGAAGTGGCGCTTCCTGCCGAGGCAGAATCACTCCGATAAATTTCTTGAAACCTACTGGTGGTACACCTAGACTCGTCGATCCAGTGCCCTCGCCTGTGAGAAATTCCAGTCTCTGAAGCCCATATATACCTAGGGTCAAGACAAGTATATCACAGAGGAGCGGAGCCGATATATCAATGAAATGACTGCTCTCGTGCCCGAATAATACACGTCCTTGACGTACTCCGCAAATGTAAGTATCGTGCATGACCTTTGTATGATAGACCCTGATTAATCCGAATAGCGATGTGACTGCACGACCCGTAGCAAGAGACGGGGCTGACCATATGCTTTGGGAAGCATGAAGTGCAAGCAGAACCTTAGCGTAACAAGGCCTGACATAACTCCAAATGATCACAATTAATTCAACCGGGAGGGCTGCACATCGCTCGAGTAACTCTAACAATGTGGTCTTGGTGTCACCATGAGAACAAGACACAATCGATGATTGGACGGACTTGATGGAAATGTCGAAAGGTTGATAAATCTCCTGGGGAAGGTCATCCCACACGAGTGGTGTCATGGCGACGCCGAGGTCATAAGTGTTGAAGATACTTGGGAGATTCGGTGACGCAGTAGTCCAGCAAATGGAATGAACAGAGGGAGCGCTTCTGAAATCTGGCCGCGGGTATTTGTGAATCTGAACACCTAGGCTTTGTACATAAACCACATCATCATTCTTTGAAAAAAAGATTGATGGAGTCACGATAGGGTGATAGCAACGGTCATTCGACAGGATAACTGCACATATATTAGCAAACTACCAGGTAAGTCTGGGAGATCCATACGCGAGCGAAAAGCGGCGCTTGCACTAAGCTTCTGTCCACAAAGAGCACAATGCGGTATTCTTACGTATTGAAGAGGTTTTTGGGTGATGGAGTCCATAATTGTGCCTGAAGACCTAGATCTGGATTGTTATTCCCGCACGCCGGTGGACGCCGTGGTCATGTGTTTATATCTTCCCTTCAGCCATCTGATCTATCCATCGCGGCAAATCTACGTTAGCCGAGTAAGGGGGCGACTGAAGCGTCATCGATACTCACCGCTTTTCTACCGCAAAATCAGAACGAAACCTTGTCCTGTAAGATAAAGAACAGCACTGGTAATTCAAAGTCAGGATTCAGGCTGTTCGGCTTGTCCGCTCTTATGCATACCATGTCACGACTTATTGCGTATGAAAATCGTAAGACATATACCATGTAATTTTCTGTATCCCTCGATTCCTAAGACACTGCTGGAACCTTGCTTGACATCCAATTTTTATAGGGAATAGAAGGCCTTAATAGTGAATGCCTAGCCAGCGGGAACGTGATCAAGAACAAAGCTTACTGTTTCAGTGTGCAGAACTACATTTCCACATTAAATAGTATGCAGCAGAGGAAACTACGAAGCGCGAATGAAAACTATAAGGTTCAAAGCTTGCCACGTGTGAGCCAAATGTGTGTAGCTCCGTGATTACAGGGATCACTGATTGATTAAAGTTGCAGTAACGAAGCAGGCGGACAAATTGACACGATAAAAGAGAATAGACGATTTGTGTCATTTAAAATAGTTGCAACGGAGAGTCGTCGATAAGATTTCACCTGGATCCTCCTGGAACATTCTCAGTACCTTTGTCAGCGTATAGTCGTCTCATGTGGTTGACGAGATAATGTCCTTCAACCTTCCATTCGGTCGACGGCCCAGATCCTCCTGCATTTTTGACAGTGAGCCAACCATAACTACTTGATATGGAAACGAATTTTTTGATCCTCTCATAATCTGCAGGAGGTGGTGGTGCTGAGAGGTCGGATACAACGCTTGGAAGCATGAGTCCTGCGGGATCTGGTCGATTCGCTCTCGGAAGTTGATATGCTCCGCCACCCAATGGCGGCGAGATTCCAGCGGCAATCCACTTCTCCGGTGCCACGCGGACCATTTCATGAAGTGTCTTCTCAATCAATGGTCCGCCTTCTCTATCCCCTAGGTCCGCGTAGTCGTTGTTGCTCCCAAGCAGTGGCGACCCCCACAATGGTTCAAGAACCGTGTCTTCCTCTGCCTCTGCACGATGAACAATCCACAGTCGTAAGTGCGTACCAACAAGAGTGCCAGCATAGACAAATTCGGTTTTATTGGAGCGGTCACTGTGAAAGAACTCTTTACAATAGTCCAGAGCTTCTTCCTCGACACCCTTGGTAGAGAAACTCTGCGTTGGCTTGGTGCGCTTAGCCTCAACAAAGCATAGGATCTTGACTTCTCCCCGTTCAGTCATGTAATGGATACCAATATCAGCACGCAACATGGAATTTTCATGTGGCTCAATCTGCGAGTTGATGAAAACGGTGTCGTACATTTTGTCTTTGAAGACCACTTTCTGAAGAACATTTTCGAAACATCGAACAGCAAATGATTCCTTTGGGGGTTTATAATCTTCTGGTGGAGGAAATGGTGTGCGAGCCTTCAGGTATGTTGGAAGATTCGCATATGTGATAAGACCTTGTGCGCGAGCTGAGAGATCCATGATGGGGTCAATTAAAGTGATGATTTGAGTGATGATATGATAATATTTGTCCTAGAGAAGAGACTAGACTGGCTTTACTTGTGATGAGTCGGCTGATCTGATCATATTTATACATTATTGTTAACAACTCACAGCTTCAGCATACATTTCGACACATTTGAAACTCGAATAAAAGGATAAAAATACTTGGAAGTGTTTGAACATTCGCACTCGTTACCTGGCAGCCAATCAAGCTGTGAGCTTATATTAGCGCAGCACGTAAGATACCAGGCCCGAATCACTGTCCGTTTTGTAATTGGGCTGGCCCATGATCTCGTAATATCCGAAAGTCCGTCACATGCTGTTCGGTCACAGCCTTGTGTTCGTTGTATTATTTTCTTTAGAGACCAAGGTCAAGCGTCGACAATAAGACAATCTGTCCCGTCTGTCCATATCTGTCCCGTCTGTCCATATCTGTCCACTCTGTCCACGTCTGTCCCGTCTGTCCACTTCTGTCCACTTCCCTTTATCCACTTACCAACTTTATTGGACCGAATCCATGTGGTTAGCAAATGTCGCCCACCTGCTCTCGTACTCGTAATAATAAGATTATCCTTTCTCAAACTCCTTTACCAAAAATGGGAGGAGATTCACGTCTCTCAAACAATTCCTGGCAGCTCTCTATCTCTCTTGGAAGAGCGCCTATCTATCATTTACACGACTAAGGAAGAACCCAAGCGAAGCAACAGATGTCAGAACAGCCACTACATACAACAGCACCGACAAAAGAAGGCTCAAGATATCTATCTAAGTATTTTTGACATTGATCCGCACATTTTTATTCCCTTTATTCTTATTGTCACACCGCGAGCCTGCTTATTATTTAATATCTCAGAATTTCAGAGCAAGCACACTAAGCAAGGGACCCTCTTTTCTTGCAACGAGGCCTTGCATATCTTTCTAAGCATAGCTCGGAAACATGGCCTTGAGAGAAATTTACTATACAGGCGATTTTTGGGTACTATTTTTTATCTTACTCTACTACTTACCGATACTGATGGAAATAAACACTATTTATTACGGCTAAGTAACCTTGCTGCGGTACACAGCACCTTTAGTGATACTATTTTTAATACAATCAAGCACTCTCCTGTCCAAATACAAGCCAAGGCTAAGGTCAAGGATTCACTTTTAGAGACCACTGAAAGTGTCTGGACAAAGGTTTCTTATAAAAGCCACAAGGATTCGGTAATTTGTATTGAAGTGGATTCGGTATTAGAGCTTGCCGATATTCTGTTCCCAGGTTCGGCTTAGAGAATAGTATCTATACTTTCTGCCTGCGCTCTTGACATCTCCCAGAAGTATTCTTCAGGTACCAGTTTAGACTCAGGTCGTCTAGGTACAATATCATCGGAAATTGGTGAGGAAGTTCACCTAGAGATCTTTGCTATGACTAATATTGATTAAATAATAGATCTGGCAAATTTCTCTTTGCGAGGAGCCAGTATCTCATCGATTCCATCGATTTTCAGTACAGATATTTGCGATGGTATAAATAACAGTAAATTAAGATGATAGGAAAAGAATCAACTCCTATCTGATACCACAGACTGTATTACTATACAGATATGGCGGGCAGAACCTTAATATAGAGTTATCAAATTGCGTGTTGGATTTTATATAGGGCTAAGTCTGGTAAATACGCTGTACGCAGATACAACTCCTCTAAATAATATATAGACAATTATAGCCTTTCTGTAACTCGTGACTTTCCACCTTTTATAAGTACTCTAATTTTAGTAGGAAGAATTATTTTACTACTCTTTCTAGCGATAAATATAGTTTCTTTCTTATTTTTAAAGTAAATATCTTCGCAGTTTAAGCAGTAAAGATTTCGCTCTAGGTTCTCAGTATTAATATTATTGAAGGGGTACGTAAGGTATTTCTCAAAGATAGCTGGATCAGAGAGTTTGTTCTTCCAAGCTGCACGCTAGAGATTATTAGGCTCCATGCAGTAAAGATAGATCAAGTAAATATACTAATGATTCTTCCGTGACAGGCTCTGATATAAGTAACATGTTTGGTTGACGACGCTGGCTCTGGCAAGACACTCTTACTTTAAATCCTCAAACCCGACGAGGAGTGTGGGTGCACCTCTAATTTGATCCGGAAGAGAGCAATTAGTGGTGTTCACAGTATATGGACGACTGATGATAGCATCAAAACTCACATCATGAAGGTGATAGCTTGGTATCGTGTTGAAATCTATGAATTTATGGACGAGAAGAAATGAGTCAAGGTTAGGCGGCGTGAAACCGGCCCAACCCCGCCAACGCCTATTTGCCGGCAGCGCTCAGCCACGATGTGGCTGGAGCACTTCAGCCTGCATTCAAGGTCCCCCGGCTCCAAGTATATTTGCCACGCGCTAGAAGTATCCTTCAGCCTATTACCTTCGTTAGCTAGTGACATATACTCGCTTAACTAGCTTCTATACAATTCTATTGCTGATATAAGTGATCTCTGCAATATAATAGTATATACACATGTATATTTATACAATCATGTGAGTGTCTGGTCATAGGATTGTTGGGGAGAATTTGATCAGGCAGGCAACGAGCCTGGAAGTTGGTCAGACTACTTCCATTGTCAATGGGATCATAAACTTTATCTGAATTTGATTGATAGGCCCAGATGAGGTGTACAACAGCATACTACGGAATGACCACTAGATAATGGCAGCACTGAATGATGTCACTGTTGTTGGGTATAGTTTTTGATTGCTACAATATCTAGTAATTACTAGCATAGGATATCACGTATTAGAGAAGGTCGCCTGGAGGCTGGAGTCAAAGAGGCAGAACGCCGATTACCGCGAGCACACGGTTGCCTTTCATTTCCGGTGAATAACGGAGCCTAGTACCATGATCGTCCTAAACAGAATTCCAGCTAAATTGCTGTAAAGTCGTATCCCTATTGTGTCCCGGTCTGTCTAATCTGTCCAATCTGTCCAGGTCTGTCCAATCTGTCCAATCTGTCCAATCTGTCCATGTCTGTCGATGTCTGTCCCCTGCTAGACATGGAATTGTTACACGATCGACCAGGTTTATCAAATAAGAATACTCCCTTGCAGGCTCTTGCAGTGGCCTCTGCATGAATTAAGTTGAATAGGAATGATATTACAATGTTCTACATGCAGACTAATTTGAAGTTACGACATGTAAATATTGATATACTATTATACTCAAGCAAGTGATGTAAGGGACGTCGTAGCTTATAGACTGCTTTATGATTATCTTATTAAAAGCCAGGATAGCAGACAAGCAGTGCGGCCAAGATTAATATTACTATTTTAACTTATAGATAAGTTGTCTTGCGTGCGAATCTCTATGCTATTTTTCCGCGCTCTAAATAGCTTGAAGACTCTCTTTATCTTGATTTAATATCTCTTAATATGATTCGGATTGACCGAGTTATAAATAAAAAAGATATTATTACTATAGTAATTTCATATTTAATATTCAGCCTGGGAGCTTTATAATATATATCCTATTTCCAGAACTCCTTAGGCAATTACTTGATTAGTTATTTATTATATTAATTAGTTATTATGCCTGACACTAGCATGGAATCTACTAGCCGGTACCAAGACTTGTCTATAAGAATACAGTCTATACCACTCGACTTCGCAATCTATACGATGGAGCACCTCAGCTACTTATATATTAGTAATTAAGAACTGTTAGCTGAAGATACTGCTGAGGTTAATACAGTCTTTAAAAAGAGTCTAAAGTTATCTGCGCTATAGTTTAATTTCTGTAAAAAAAAGAATAAGAATAAATACTTCTTAATATCAGACTATAAAGTATATATTCAGAACTCTACTTTATATATTATACTAAAAAAAAAAATAGTTTTATAAGATAATCAAGAATAGATTAAATATAGACAACTTTTATAAGTTAAAAAAGTAAGGACCTGCGATTATAGAATTTAAGAAAAATACTAAAGTTACTAAGCAGTTTATAAGAGCCTATCTATTATATAAGGCAGTCTCAGTTTTCTGTCTCTTACAGGATTCTACTGGCTGGAATAACAGCTTATTTAAGTTTTTTATATTTTCCTATTATCAGAGTAATTATAAATTTAAGAAATATCTAGATAAAGATATATATAAGATAGTTATAAATAAAAAACAGTACTTATTTATAGACAGAGTTTTATATATTAAATTATCTTCTAAAAGAGGGGTCTGAATAGTCTGACAGGGATTTTTAAAATAATTAATATTTAGTAATATTAATAATTCTAAAGGACTGCTATTTATAAAGATCTAGTTCCTCTTACTTCTAGGTTTAAGGGAATACTGCTTAATATAGAAGAAACCTCTAGATACTGAGATTGCTTAGATTGTGCTTGATATTAGCTAATCTAATCTAATATAAGTAATACTAGAGTAACTGAACCTGTTTTTTCTTATATAGCCTAATATAGTTCAGATAATTACTAGATATACAGACTGCTAACTCTATAATATCAGAAAAGAAGCCGGTATTAAGCAGATAAACTAATTCTGAAATCTCAGGATTATAAAAATACAGAAACTTTAGTAAAGTAAATACTAGTAATAATAAAGTCTCTAGTATATCTATATCTCTTTTAATTTAAAGAACCTTTTATCTATTATTAATCCAGTCTCAGACTTAAGAAATAATAGATAGCTTATACTCTTATAAAAATCTTATAGAAATTATAATTTTTTAGTTTTTTATATAAATTTTTTAGTATTAAGACTTTATTCTTATTCTATAACTATATCTTATAGTCTAAAGTAAGATATCTTATTATAAGAAGATACTTAAATAAGTTACTTATAGTTAGTCTGTAACTTATATTTTTTTTTTTTATTAATAAAAAGAAAGTTTTTTAATCTGTTTCTTCTTAGATTTAGTTAAGCCCTGCGAGCACGGTACTTTAGTTATTTTTAAGAAATATCTACAGTTTATTTAGCTTCTCTTTTATTTTATCTAATAAGTCTTTTACAGTAACAGATCTTTTAACTTAACTTTATTCTATTACTATTTTCAGTAAGCTTGAAATCAGCAGTATATAATAAAGAAAGACTGCTTAGAAGGAGGTATAAGAAGAACGGATATAATAGTAAAAGATAGATAGTAAGAGTAAGAAACAGTAAAATATAATCAGTACGTACTATACGCAGAATCTTTAGAATACTGTAGCTGGATAAGATATTTATATCTAAATTACAGTAGCTGTAGGGTTTAATTATTATAATAAGTCTTAGTCTTTTAACCTTCTTAACTAGGAAAGGTCTTTCTATATGTTCTTGGGCTAGTGATGTTGCAATTGGCCCAGCACTAGGTCACAATATGCTGGCTTAGAACTACACAAGGCTTCAGGCTATAAAGCCAAGATTAGGAATAGTATACAGTCAACTAACCTATAAAGAGGCAAGCGTTTCCAGGTATAGTACTGTCAGAAGTTGAGTTTTGTATAAATACTGATACTAATATTATTCGATCTTCTATAACTGTTATAGCCTATATTATTTCCTAAAGATCCAGCTGTTCACGTGACTGTTCTTTTACAACTTCCAGTGAACCACAAAAGACTACAGAAAATTGCCATGATGGCGCCAAATAATTTAACCCGGCCGGACACTAAAAAGCCAGACAAGACGGACTCAAGCATTATAAGCAATACGCAGGTCCCTGTGTTCCGACTGGCGCTGGAGGAGGAAATTGAAGGATTCCGCATCTTCGAAAGGGAATGTCTACTCGTTTGACCGAATTCCGATTATTAAGATGGCAAATGGAATTTGCAAAAAAGCAGCCCAGTTTGATGCCTGGCTCACCTCTCAAGAGAAGGAGGGGCTTATGAAGTACTGCGAACAAGAGCATTGTTCCTATCGGGTGGTGAAAAACCAACTCGAACAAGGCAATCCTCTTATTGATGCTTATGGCTTGGAGTTCGCCAAATATATTGTGAAGAAGTCCTATGTCCACTACCTGCAAGCCCAGATTGTTTATTTACTTCGATTTAAGTTGGTTGAAGAATTAAAGACGCTTGGGATTGAGATCAAAATGGGTTTACGACACCGTGTCGATACATGGTCTTGATCTCCTACAATGGTGCGAGGCGGATGAGGCAAGGTCGATGATTCTTGGTCATTTATAAAGCCACTTTCACGCGTTCCTGGCCCAGTCCGTTCAATCATATTTGTTGATGCTCATCCGTACCTCATATGGTACGCTTGGCTACAGATCAATTCTTTTTGACCTTAACCCGAGGCCGAAGTTCACCTGGTTCCACTGTGACCTCTTAAAACCCGTAAGCTCTTCCAGGCCTTAGACATTGATCTGAAAGTGATATGCTACCGCTAATCACTCGTCTTACAACTCCAAGTCTGCAACGAGGCGCTATCCCTATTAAGATGCAATCAATGGTCACGCATGTTACTAGTTTATCCACTCAGATAAGACACAATGCGAAGTATTAGTGATTAGCATACTAGAACCTGTGATAAGCGCAAAATTTTGTGATTAGTCTGACTACGCGAGCTCGATCCTTTTTCATGCGTGATGCATGCTCTTGCTCGATTTGTCCAAGGTCAGGGTATGAATATACGGTCATAGCTTAGCAATAAATAATTGCCTGCCCCACAGAAAAGACTTATAGCAGTAGTGATAGATTTCTGAAGAGCGGGAACTTGGTGTAATTTGAGGGTGGGATTTCCATATACGTACGGTCTGCCTAGAAGTTAGATTCTTAGATTGGGTGCTATGAGTAACTTACACGCAGTCCGATCTCGTCCCCCAAACCCAGCGCCAGAGTAGCCTTGTACATACCCGCATTCGTTTAAGACGTCCTGAAACCCTAATTAAGCCCTGCCCCTCATCTTTTATACTATTCCCAACTTCATCCTACTCTCTGTAATCATGCAAATCAGACGGGTATACTCACAACTGTAGTACTATTTAGCCTTAATATTCTGTTGCAAGATAGAATAGGACGAAGATGATAGACTGGCGTATATTAAAGCTATAATATTATTCTCTGGAAATAAAATCGCTTATTTTACTGCTGATAATTTTAGAAAATCACTGTAAGTCTCTATTCGGGAGAATGCAAGGAACCTAAGATAATAATCTTACAAAAGATCTTCTTATTTTAAATCTTCTACTTTTTTTACTACCCCTACCCAGTAAAGTAAATATATAAGGAATATTTTAGAAAAGATTATTCCTTACTACAGCTCTGTTACTGTTATAGAGATTATTAAATAAAATACTTCTGAATAAGAGTAAATTTACTGTCTTTAAATAAGTTCTGAAAATAGAAAAAGACAAGTTTATTATATCTTAGACTAATAATAAGTAGTTAAAGAAGGATATATTCAAGCAGTCAGCTAAAGGAAAACAAATATTAAAAAGATAAAATAAACAGCTTCTATTACTATCTAAAAGTTATAAATACTGAATCTCTGTATACTCAGATAAGATTATTAATCTGAATAAAGTATTAGAAATAACAGTATAAAATCTGATTTTAAGAAATTCTTATAATAATTATCTTTACTATCTGTATCAGTAGATAGATATATAGTTACATATTCAGAAATATAAGAGAGTAGAAAAACTCTGTTATAGATCTAGATCTCTGGTTACTCTCTACAGGTTTCTACTTAATATATAATCTTTATAAGCTATAGCCAGACTATACAGAAAAAGTATATCTGTACTAAAAGCTTTTATTATTAATCTAATCAGCCTGTTACCGGCAAGCAAAGTATACTATTTGAAACTTAGAAATAGAAAGAGTTCCACGCCTATAGCAGTAATTCGAGTCAGAATAAGATCTTGATTAGGTTTAGTCTTAATTTATTACAGTAACTATTGCGCTTTATTTATACCTATTTAATAGTTAGAATATTACTGTCTGCCCAGCAGTAATAATTATTTCCCCTTCTCAAGCGGGTAATAATACAGACGCACTTTCTGTTTACTGAGATATGCTAATATTTTTATTACAATACTTTCATCTTCTACTAAATACTTCTTTAAGAATATTATATCAGCACGACTCAGGAATTATTGTTAGATTAGGATAAATAGACTGGTGTGTCTATATTTATAAAGACTTATTCTTATTATAATAGTAAGACCCCAGTCTAACTGCAGTAGAAAACTCAAGATTATGAATTAGACACCGCGAAATACACTCAAACGCATCTCTACTATTGGACACATCAAGCTTGTGAGCAGGTTCATTGAAAGTTGCATCTTCATGCATGTATACTTCTAAATGAATATAAACTTACCTACTACAGCTTTATAAATATATTATTAAATAAGAAAGAGACTCTGCCTATAACTAGGACTCTGCTTATAATTAGAACTTATCCGGAAGATAAATTACAGCTTATCTAAACTCAGACTTATAATCTAGAATTAAGACTATCTAAGATTAAATAGAGATAAAAATATTTTTTATTATTTTAAATTAAATATCTGTATTATAGTAAACTACTGTATATTTTAAATTAATAGAATATATAAAATAAATATATATTATTTTAAAAATACTTCTTCTAAGATTTTATATCTGAGATATCAGCTAAATATATAACTTATTATAATATTAATAAAAAAATTATAATATATCTAGACTAGTCTTATTCTAAATATATTTAAGCTGGAATATATCTAGTTATAGATCTGGAGGAAGAACAGCCGGATAATATAATAAATATTTATAAAATATAAATAATAAATAATAAATATTTATATAAAAAAATTTAAATAATAGATTATATTTTATTTTTATAATAAAAATTAGATATAGATAATTAATATATTAAGAGTTATTTATTAAACTATTATATATATAGATAGTTAAATATTTTTTATATTTTATTAATATCTAATTAAGGGTTAGTAGCTCTAGCTAATAACTGTTAATTTATTTTTACTAAATATTAAAATATTTATTATTAATTTTTAATACTTATCTGATAGTAATATATAGCTGCTCTAATTAATTAAATTATTTAGTATTTTTTTTTTATAACTACTAATTATTAGTAGAAAATAATCTTATTTTTTTATTTATTATTTATTATAAATAAAAAATAATTATTTTTTATTTTTATTATTATATTAATATACTTAGATTTATACTAGTATAATAAATTATATAAATAATTATAAGTTTTTAAATTTTATATAAAATATATTAAAAATTCTTTAATACTAATAATTTATAAAATTTGTTTTTTTTTTACTATTTTATAATATATTCTATAATAGACTTTCAGATTATATAACTATATTATTATATATATTATTTATTTAATTAATCTTATATATATTCTGTATTTAATTTTAATAATAAAATATTATAATTTATTTTTTATATTTTTCTATAATATAAAAAAAATAGTTTTTATTTTTATAAATAATAAGAATATAATTAATTATTTTTTTTATTCTTAGTTTTTAAAATATTTAGTTATTTAGACTAGAAGTAAATTAATTAATATATTTATAATATAATTAATAAAATTAGATAAACTAGTTAATTAAATTATTTTTTAATATATTTTTATATAATTTTCTAATTAAGATTATAAATTTAAAGTTTTTTAGATACTGATTTATTACTATATATACTACTAAAAAATATTTATCTTATTATTTTAAACTAAAAATATTTATAATAATTATTTATTTCTTTACTAGAATATATAATTATAATATTTTAAAAATTATTTAAAAATATAATACTATATAACTCCAGTATAATATAATAAAAAAAAATAAAATATTTAATTCTATTTCTAAATTAATATATTTTAAAAAAATAAAAACTATATTAAAAATTTTTATTTATAGATTAAGTAATTTAATATATATCTATAAAAAAGATCTTATATTATTTATATTATTAAATTTTATTTAGTTTTTAGATATTTTTAAAGAAGCTTATTATATATATATTATAAATAAATAAGTTTTAAAACTTCTAGTATAGTTAAATATTATAAGATTTAAAAAATAATAAATAAAAGAAATATAAATATAGAGTAATTATAAAATATTATTAATCTTTAAATAAATCTCTTTAATAATTATAGTAAGAACTTAGATTAATTTAATTAATATTTAAAAAAATATTACTATTAGAAAATTTAGATTAAATATAAAATAATTATTAAAATAGAACTTAATATTTTTTAAAAACTAAAAAAATAATAGATATACTAGTAAAATAAAAATAAAATAAATAATATTAATAGTATATATTTTATTTAGATTATATAACTAGATTATATAAACTTAAATATATAGTTAGAATAACAGTTACTTCTTTAGATTAACTCCCGGATTAATCCGGGATCGCTCAGGGATTACTCAGGACACGTACTTTTATACTCCTCCTACACTCCGGGCTGCTCAGTGAGCAAAAAGCAGCGCCAAGTTCGACCTAAAGCAGAAAGGGAAAGTCGCTCGATTTCCGCAGTAATCCAGTTCGTTAGTCCAACAGTAGGGGGTTTTCTTGTTGATCTAGAATATATATCTTTACAGATTTTACAGGCTCCACAACATCTCTCACGTAAAAAACAGCGATGATTACTACCTACAATCATAACTTTCCACTGTTGATACTACTACTTAGTACCATTGGCAAAGGACTCGACTAGAATGCCCAGAGTTCGGTCGATGACTACGAGTACACTGGGTTGTATTAACTTGTATAAGCTTCGGCATCCGGGGTCAGGCAGGAACCAGGCAACCATGGTGCGGAGGCTTGCACGTTTACAGACAGGACAGGCAGGGGTCCTGGGATGGGCCACACTGTGACAACTGACAACTGAAGTACCTCGATAGACCCTGGCAGAGCAGGGGGCCAATTCAGTTGCTTACCAAGAGCTTGACAGTAACTAACTAACTACTCGGCCGATTTCCGATTGCTGTCCAACTCCTCATCCTTAGCTCCGATGGCGTGTCTCCTTGCGCCGGGCACGTCTAACATTTAGCTCCGACTGGATAACGGTATCGGAGTTCTTAGCTTGGGCGTGTTCGTGGAAAGCTATAAATTGTGACGATGTACCCTGGATGTTGCTGCTCAATTTCCTTTCCCCGCTCTGGTGACCAAAGCTTGTTGTTGAACCATGCGATCGCTTGCCCCGAGGGGTTTCCCCGCATCTCCCCGCGCGCTTCATTGCCGGCCCGCGCGCTTTGCACAACGCCGCATCTTCCCTCTCCCCAAGACCGTTCGGTGGAATAGCTCCAAGTCAGAAGGTGGAGGCAATGGCAGCGGAAGTCAGAAAGACACTGCCGGTGCTGGATCCGCAGGCTTTTGGACGTCGGGCAGGACCCTTCTTGCGTCCGCTTTGGCCGCGGGTGTCGGCTATACATTCGCGGCAACAGGCCGATCGTCCGAACCGCGGGGTCTCAAACAGCCTCAGTACGGATCCACAAAAGACTTTGAGAAGGTAAGAGGTCGTTGTACTAGCTCTGTGTCCTTGAAGGCAAATCAGTCGCGTCTAACCTAACTCGAACGGACAAATAGGCCATTGCCGAACTACGAGCAACGCTAGGCGATGATGCCATTAGCACCGACGACGAGGATCTTCAGCAACATGGGTTTTCGGAATGGTCTAGTGTCAATGCCGACCGTCTACCGGTTGCGATTGCCTACCCAACCAGCACGGAGGATGTATCGAAGATCGCCAAGATCTGTCACACCTACAAGATGCCGATGGTTCCTTACTCGGGTGGCTCCAGTCTGGAAGCCAATTTCTCGGCGCCATACGGTGGCTTGACCATCGACTTTGCGCTGATGAATAAGATTCTGGAGTTGCACGAGCCCGACATGGATATTGTGGTCCAGCCATCCATTCAGTGGATGGATCTGAACGAGAAGATCAAGGACAGCGGCCTCTTCTTCCCTGTCGACCCTGGGCCGTCTGCAATGATAGGCGGCATGATCGGAACGAACTGCAGTGGAACAAACGCCGTGAGGTATGGAACAATGAAGGACTGGGTTATCAATCTTACTGTCGTCCTAGCGGACGGCCGTGTCATCAAGACGCGCAAACGCCCGCGCAAAACCTCGGCGGGATACAACTTGACAGGCATGTTTGTAGGCTCTGAGGGAACGCTTGGTATCGTGACCGAAGCTACTCTTAAGTTGACTCCAATCCCCGAGCAGACTCGTGTCGGCGTGGTGACCTTCCCGACTTTGCGTGACGCCGCGGCCACCGCCATGCAAGTCGTCCGAAAGGGTGTCCAGGTACAGTGCATGGAGATCATGGATGAGATCCAGATGGACGTCATCAACCGTGCTGGAGGCACTGGTCGGACGTGGAAGACCTTGCCCACCCTCTTCTTCAAGTTTTCTGGCACCAAGGCCGGCGTCGCCGACAGCATTGACTTGACTACGAAGATCTCCAAGAATAACAGCGCAAGCTCTTTTGAGTACGCCAAAGATGAGAGAGAGGCACACGATCTATGGTCTGCACGAAAGCAATCGTTGTGGAGCATGTTGTCGCTGCGAGAGAAGGGTGCGGAAGTCTGGTCAACCGACGTTTCCGTACCGATCTCCAGACTGCCTGATATCATCGGTAGGTCTATCATACCCCCGTGGCTATACATGTGCTTACTGGCTTAGAAATTTCCAAGAAGGAACTTGATACTCTGGGGATATTTGCCAGCATCCTGGGGCATATTGGCGATGGAAACTTCCACGCAAGTATCCTTTACGACCGCACGGATCCGGAAGAGAGAGCGCGCGTTGAAAAGGTCGTCTACGACATGGTCGATCGAGCACTGGAGATGGAAGGCTCCTGCACGGTAATATACCCGATCCTGAATTCAGTGTCCTGAGGCATGGCTGACAGCGGAGTAGGGAGAGCATGGCGTTGGCCTGGGAAAGAAGAGCTCCTTGAAGAAGGAACTCGGTCCCGCCACGATCGAAATTATGCGGTCCTTCAAGAAGTCCTTGGATCCGAACTGGCTGTTGAATCCTGGCAAGATCTTTGACTATGAAAACGAAGTATAAACGGGCATTCGACTGCTAAGGGAGGAAACTGTAGCCGAAGTAAATATTAACTAGCAGAATGAGGTTGAGATGATTCAGGCCTCTTGTCGTGTATATACCACTACAAAATCAAATCCCCGTTAGACTCGATCAAGTCAGACGGTAGTGTAAACACTAGCCAAGGCTCGGGATGATGCCATCTTGGAGTCGATCAGGGCAGCCAATCAGAGCGGCGGCCGGCAAACAAAGTTGGTTAACTACTAAGACGGGCTGACTCACCGCGGGGCGAGGGGCTCCGAGCGATATCGCAGGTTCAGTCTTGGCCGCCACCATCTTGACTCTTCGCTCTATCTCATTGTCAAACAGGTGAGTGCAATTTCCTTGGTACTTGGTTTCTATTATGCCTCCCTATTGTCTTGATGCGAGCGATCGCTGCTGCGCTTCGCATGTCTTCACCCGCGCTCTCAATTGCCTCTGAACCGATCGTGGAGGATGATGCGCTCCTACCGCTTGCGGGGGTTCCCTTCATGCCGGAATAGGTCGCTCGCATTTCCCGCGATCGTGTTCCAATTGAGTGTCTTTTACATGTTCATCAATCCTCTCTTGCTTTATTCGCAGGGCTCTCGAGAAAATCAACTAACAGTTAAATGTTAGGCCCTCAGACTCACTAGGTCCGTCAAAATGGTGTCATATCCCAAGAAGAAGTGCGGTATGGATATACTCTGGCGAAATAATATCCTGATGGTTATATACTCATGGTGATTAGGTGTCCTCGGCGCCACCGGCTCCGTCGGCCAAAGATTCATCCTCTTGCTCGCGGACCACCCCTTCCTGGAGCTCCATGCTATTGGTGCCTCGGAGCGCTCTGCGGGAAAGCAGTACAAGGATGCCGTGAGATGGAAGCAGACCACCGCCATGTCGGAGAAGCTGAGCAGCCTGGTTCTCCGCAACTGCACGGCCGCTGAGTTCGCTGACTGCGACCTTGTCTTCTCTGGCCTGAACAGTGATATCGCGGGCGATGTCGGTATGTGATGCCTTCACGGCCTACGGCGATGACCACTGACGGAGAACTATAGAGATGGAATTCATCAAGGCTGAAATCCCCGTCTTCTCCAACGCGAAGAACTACCGCAAGCACCCCCTTGTTCCCCTGGTTGTCCCCACCGTCAACCCCCAGCACCTGGACCTCATCCCCCACCAAAGGAAGGAATTCGGCCTGAAGAAGGGTTTCTTGGTTTGCAACTCCAACTGTGCCGTCATCGGCATTGTTATTCCATTCGCTGCCCTCCAGGCTAAGTTCGGACCTGTCTCCGAGGTCGAAGTCTTCACCGAGCAGGCTCTGTCGGGCGCCGGCTACCCCGGTGTTCCCAGCATGGACATTCTGGACAACGTCATCCCCTTCATCAGTGGCGAGGAGGACAAGCTTGAGAACGAGGCCCAGAAGATCCTGGGCAACCTCAACGCTGATGCCACCGCCTTTGCCGAGCAGTCGGATCTGAAGGTCGGTGCCACTTGCACTCGCGTTGGAGTTACGGATGGTCACATGGCGTTTGTTTCGTTGCGCTTCAAGAACCGCCCGGCCCCCAGTGCCGAGCAGGTCGCGCAGGCCCTCAGAGACTACCAGTCCGAGGCGCAGAAGTTGGGCGCCCCGTCTGCGCCCGCGCAGGCTATCCGGGTGTTCGACGAGCCCGACCGGCCGCAGCCTCGCCTTGACCGTGACATCTCCAAGGGATACACGGTCAGCGTTGGACGCGTCCGCGACGGCCAGGAGGGTGGCTACTTCGATCTCCGGTTCGCTGCGCTTTCGCACAACACCGTGATCGGCGCTGCGGGATCGTCCATCCTCAACGCGGAGGTTGCCGTCATCAAGGGCTACATCTAAATGTACTAAAAGAGATCTATGGCATACAGCGTTTAGAGGGCGTCGGATATATCCTTTGTTTCCTAACTAGGCAGTTAGACTACGAAAAACAGGAAAGCATCAGGTCAAGCGGAGCCTAGACCCCCACCACGTATTACGTAATGCAAACGGGCCCATGCGCTAGTCCCGGCCCGGACTAGGCCGGGGCGAGGTTGTTCCGGGCTAGCGCTAGGGCTCAGCCCGGCAGCACCAGGCGCTAAGCGAAAAGTGCGGCTGGGTTGGATATCAGTCTTTGCTCCGGCTCCCTTCTCTCCTTTGCGACACTTTCGACAACTAACCCGTTCAAAGTCGACAAAGCAGCCAAGATGCCTCGCGGACCGTGAGTGACGCCCTCGCCATTGACGATTCCTGCAACACCACGACGACGATGATGTCGCCTGTGAACTTTCCTCGGAGCAGATTGTCGCTGGTGCAAGGGAATCGAAAATTTTCATGATCCGAAGACTAACCGCGATGTCCGTATAGTAAGAAGCACCAGAAGCGCCTTAGCGCGCCTTCGCACTGGCTCCTGGACAAGATGTCCGGAACCTATGCCCCCAAGGCCTCTCCCGGTCCTCACAAGCTCCGGGACTGTCTGCCCCTGATTGTCTTCATCCGCAACCGGTACGAACCCTCGAACGACGCGAAAAAATTCAAGCAATAGAACAAGCAAGGAAGGAATGGAAGGCTGACAAATTTGATACAGTCTCAAGTACGCCCTGAACGGCCGTGAGGTCAAGGCCATCCTGATGCAGCGTCTCATCAAGGTCGACGGCAAAGTCCGCACCGACTCCACCTACCCCGCTGGATTCATGGATGTCATCGGCGTCGAGAAGACCGGCGAGAACTTCCGTCTCATCTACGACACCAAGGGACGTTTCACCGTCCACCGCATCCAGGCCGAGGAGGCTGAGTACAAGCTCTGCAAGGTCAAGCGTGTTCAGCTCGGCAAGGGCGGGATCCCATTCTTGGTTACGCACGATGCGAGAACGTGAGTGGCACACTCTCTACAAGTTCCGCGTCATTCAGTCGTTGGACCAAGCTTTGGTTGATCGGCGGAGGACGACAGAACAAGACCCCTGCGGGTTTTCTTGCTGAATCAGATCCCCTCTCAGTAAGATCCGCGTCTTAAAGAACATGGCCATGCTAACAATTTTGTTCTCTGCAGCATCCGCTACCCCGACCCCGCCATCAAGGTCAATGACACCGTGAAGGTTGACGTTGCCTCCGGTAAGATCGTCGACTTCGTCAAGTTCGACACTGGTGTTGTCATCATGGCCACCGGTGGTCGTAACATGGGTCGTGTCGGTGTCGTCACTCACCGTGAGCGCCACGATGGTGGTTTCAACATCGTCCACGTCAAGGACGCCATTGACAACACCTTCGCCACCCGTGAGTCCAACGTCTTCGTCATCGGTCAGGACAAGCCCTGGATCTCCCTGCCCAAGGGCAAGGGTGTCAAGCTGTCCATCGCTGAGGAGCGTGACCGCCGCCGCGCCGCCGCCATCGCCAACTAAGCGATGACTTTGTCGTAAGTGCTGTAGCGATCCGAATCGAGTGCAAAAAAAATGCTTTGAAAAAACTCCGCGGGGGAGACGACGTCTTGTCTTGCTTTGTGGGCCTGTCTGACGCCGGTTACGATCCATGTATGAGCAAGCGTTATTCAGAACGGAAAAAAAGAGAAACAATTGTCCACAAAGATCTTCTCTTCAGTTGAATTCTTCCTGTAGCTTGCCTCCGTGCCTCTTGTAATATATCCTACCCATTGCTAAACATCCGATATCCACTCCTACAAAGCCCTCCAATTGGAACCCTTATCTTGATCCTCCCCTCAACCATCCAATCTATTAACCCTTTCATACCTTATCTTTCCCCTCCAGTCCCAAGTCCCAACATCCCAACACTGATGACTGAACAGTGAACATCCCCCAAACAGTACCCGTAACAACTTACAATAAACCCACCATCCCCTCCCCCCTGCTCCCCCGATCAGATCAGATTTCGATCTTCCTTCCGATTCCGATCCCGATCAATCCCCAACCCAACCGGGGTCTCTGAATCCCCCTCCCCTCCCTTCCCCTCCCGACCCAGTTTTCCCGCCTTGCCCTATCCTGTCCTGCCCTGTTCTGCCTTGCCTTGTTCTGCCAACCCTCACCCCCCAGATCAAGGAACAGGAACAGGAACAGGAACAGGAACACCTACCCGGCAGCGCAGCGCACTGACAATGACAATGACAATGACGATGCGATGCGATGCACGTCTCGTCTGGTCTGACCCGCCCCGGCGTCAAGCCAACTAACTAGACCAGACCAGACCGGCCCAACCGTCCGACCGGTTTCGTTCGGCCGTCGAGGTAGGTCGGTAGCATTTACATGCCGTTTAGTGTCTAGTGTCTAGTATCCAGTGACTACATCGATGTGTGTTGTGACTAACGGGTCCTACCTAAACAGGGGTGGTTTACGATAGATAGATAGTAGATAGATGGAGCGGAGCGGTGCGAGATGCAATGTATTTCGATGCAGATGCAGATGCAGATGCAGATGCAGACAGACTTGAGTCGGCCGTTCTGACAAATGGCGTCTCGGGTTGAGGTCATCTGTTCGGTGGATGGATGGGTGGGTTTTCGGCGATGTTGAGGGGGTTGAGGGGGTCCGTCCGGACCGGGTCGGATTGGAGTGTCCGGATGGATCTATCTTTGGATGGATGTATGGATGCATGTAGGCGCCGGCTGGAAGGCTAGGGTCGGTTCCTACCTAGCTGCTAGCTGGCTTAGGTAGGTACTACCGTAGCTACTGTACGTTTTGTACATGTTGTAGGTAGCCAAGATGTCTGGTGGCCGAGTCACTTCATACGTAGGGAAGTACACAGCTGGGTACGTACCTCGATGCGCAATGCTGAGATGGTCGTTGCGGACGGCACTCCGCATATATTCTTAAGCCGGGCTGCGAGTGGGAATTTAACACGTCAACTGGACTTCTGCAGGTTCTGGTTAGCACTTCCCGGTATGGAGATTGGGATTGGAGGCGGAGGAGGTCAGTCGCGGATGGGTGGATGGGTGGGTGGACGGACGGACTACATTGTTCCTCCCGTCGACAGCACCGACCTGGGTATCTACTTAGTCCTAGTAAGTAGAAGGTAGGATCGGGACCATCCCAGCCCTAGCTAGACCCCAAACCTCAGACCCCGATGCCAGATAGATGCTCCCTTCCATAGTTAATCTGGATGTATTTTCCCCCCTGTGCCCGGCTCGTCCCTTTGGCCCGATGGCCGGCATGCGCCAAACTAAACGAGCGCTGACCTCATGCATGCTTGGCTAGTGGCTCCTCGCGATGCTTTACTTAGGCGCGAACGGAGTCGGACAAGTCACTCGGCGTCGGGGTCGACTCTGAGGGCCTGGTCAAGCTTGGTGGGGACCTCCCCCTCTTCCCTCCCCCCGTTGTGATTGATAACAGATGCCCCCCGAATCGTGGGTTCGGATTCGATCATCTTGGTGGTCGGACGCGAAATCGTCCCCATCGATCTGGTCATTGGCCCGAGGTTCATCGTGAGGGATCGGGGCCAGTTCTCTTTGTTGGGCCGGGGATTGTGATATCCTCGATGGGAGGGGGCCTTGTTTTTTTTTTTTTTTTTTCTTTCTTTCTTTCTTTTCTGGTGCTTGCTTGGTTGGGGTTGGGACTTGACCTGTCCTGTCTGGATCTGCTGGGGTTAATAATAATGATTCTTATTGGTTTTATTTGCTGGATGACTCGCTGGCATGTCAGGCAGGATACCGACAGGACGGCGGGAATCGAGCTCGAGCGGGAAGGATGACGGACGGGTGGGCGGACGGACACGGACGGACACGGACGACGACAACAACGACGACGACGATGGATCGCACACGGTCTCACGGACACGGCGCCCGTTGCTGAAAGGGTCTTCACAGCTGCTTGCCCGACCCTGATGAAGAGCCGTTTGGTCGATGAGTGCAAAGGTTATATAGCTGCTGGCCTGTGAGGGCTACGCCTGGGGATGTTTGTCTCAAGCCACATCTCCGAACGGAGACACAACCAGCTTCCTCGCACGCACCCACTGCCGCCCTCCACGCTTAACCTCCGAGTCAGGCTTGCTGCATCCTGCAAGTGATGGGCCAATCTGGATCCGGCGGGCCCCGTCCGGCCAGTGGACAGGTCGAGGGCTGTCGCTACCTCATCGCTCGGCGTCTCTACAAAGCCCCCTGTTATAGGGCCTGGCTGGGGATAGCCCCCACGCTTCTGCACGGGAGACTCATGGCTCACAACAGACGCAACAGACGGTTCAGACGGTACTGGCTGCGCACAACGTCACCGGCCATGCTGGATCAAGCAAGTCGACGGTTGACGGTTGCCCCCCCCCCGCAGACGGTACAGCCAGACCTGCATCCCGATGGACGTACATCCAGCCCTCCCTCGCCTACATCCAGCCACCACCCATCATCTACCCGTAGCCTGTCGCCTGTCGCCTGTCGCCTGTCGCCATCCATGCGCCCATCCAGTCGCCGGTTCCCGTCCGCAGTCTGGCCTCGACAAACAAGTAACAGCAACACGGGCAGTCGTTGCTCCAGCTTCCTCTGCGCGCGCGCAGACGACAGCGCAGCGACACCGCCAGGTCCGGTCTCTGTCGCTCGCTGCGCAGTCTGCAGACGGATGCTCGACGTAGGATCCGGCCAGAGGGCAGCCAACGCCGTCGCACAGCCGGGCACTCGACGGGAGCCAGCCTCAGGGCTTCCGCAGAAGGATGATGGAGGCGGGTCTCCTCCGGCCTATGCTCTCCTCGCCTCTGCTCGTAGCTTCTTACCTTCCAGAGGACGGACGGAGCACGACCCCCGCCCGTGCCCACGGCCCAGAGCCTAGCGTCCGTCGGCTCGTTGCCGCCAGAGTGGTGCTGGCTGCTGGCTGCTGGCAGGATGGCACAACGTGGAGGAGCGCAGGCAGGCAATTCCCCGTGGCGGGATGCAACACGCAACTCCGCCTCAGGGTTGCAGCCACAGACTGGCGGACGCGATGATTGATGATGGACGATGATTGTCCTCGCCATCGGGGGCCAGAAAAATGACGAGAAAAAAAGAGAGGAAAAAAAAAAAAAAAAAAAAAAAAAAAA